>AZGY01000023.1:285934-341567 GCA_001636675.1 Moelleriella libera RCEF 2490
TAGACGCCAACCTCAACACGCACCTCGACAACGCGCTGATGGAGATCCCCCCTCTCAGGCACAACGAACAATGAGGCCATTCATCCATCGCAGGGGGTATGCGTCCCGAGCCCCCGGACCAACCGTAAGCTCATTTCACCCCTCCCCAGCTCCCGCTGTTCCTCACCAAGGACTCCTGCACGAGTGTGCGCGCCCGTTCGTGTATATATACACATCTGTGTGTGTGTGGGTGAGCCTCGCCCGCGGGCCATGAAAACAACGCTGACCAGCCAGCCCAGTCGCACTTTTACAAGACATTCACCCGCCCCGTAGCCAAGGTCCTCCTCGTCGCCGTCTTCACGTACCAGCTCACGTACTGGGGCTGGGCGAAGCTCGAGGCCGACGAGCACCAGCAGCACACGGACGGTAAGTCAAGTCCAGTCTAATCCGTCGCCAGTCAGCCAGCCACGGGGCACAGTCTGGGCGTTGCGAGGAGAAGCTTGAGCGCGTGTGCTGACGACGCTGCTGGGACCGGCGGGCTGCAGCGCAAATCGCCGGGTTAGAGGCCCGGATCGGCGCGCTGGACCAGGCGCGCAGGGCGAAGAAGGAGCACCACCACCACCACCACCAGGAGCAGGAGCAGCAGCCGGCGCCCAAGAAGAAGAATGCGTGGTGGCAGGGGTGGTAATAGTCGTGTCGTGGCATGGGAGCGAGCTGGCGCGAGTTAAGGGCGCGTATGTATGTATGTATGTACGTACGAAGCCTGCGGACGCTGTGCGCGTGCGGTGGTCTTGCTTGGGCCTGCTCGCCGCGCGATGCACCCGGATGCAGGGGGTATTTCAGAGCAGTGAACCAAGGCAGAGCACAGCGCAAAGGGCTCACTATCGAACAGTCAAGATTCTTTTCCCGGACGATTCCAGCGTCATTCGTTGCCTGTCCAGCGACCCGAAGAGCCATCTCGGCTCTGGCCCTCATCTCATGCGAGCCGCCGCCCCCCCTCCGCAGTGGAAGGAATAGGCTGGAGGCAGCTGGACATGGCAGAAACGAGGGGCCCTGCAGCGCAGAGAGGCACGGATCCCGCAGCATGCGTATGGCCCGTTCGTGCAGCAACACCAGCTCCTCGAGCGGAGCGAGGCCAGCCCCCGGCAGGGCCGCCGGAGGCAAACCCACCATGAGCTGGTCTTGATATGTACGGTCGTGTTCTCGAGCGGAGCGAGGCCGGCCCCCGGCAGGGCCGCCGGAGGCAAATCCGCCATGAGCCGCGGGACATTTGCCTCCGGCGGCCCTGCCGGGGGCCGGCCTCGCAAGCTCGAGGTGCTACAGTGAAGAACAATGTCCCGACCCCAAGTCCATTGAAAACGACGGCCATCGCGGCCAAGACCATGGATCCATATCAAACACCCCACGCAACTTCATCCCCGGCGTCAGCGGGCGAGATGCTTTACCAGCGTTGATGGCAACAGTCACCGCGCATCACGGAGAGAGGGACATGGCATTCACCGGCGGCGACCTTTACAATACGCGTCATCGTGCCCATCGGCACCAGACGTGCGCCAAAGACCACCACGATAGCAGGGACTGTATTTCAAGAGGGAGATTGACCGCAACACGCGGATGAGCGAGCACAGCGGCGTCACACAGCCGACGCCCTTCGCAGTACCGCCCGGCCCGGCCGCAAGCTGATTACACACGCCATAGCCACGGACGCAGAGGATCCCGAGTCCACCAAGGGACAGCGCGGTGTCCCTTCCCTCTGCCATTCACTCGCAGACATCTACGGCCCCCTCGAGGCGTATGTCACGACTGCTCGCGCCCACGTGCACGGCATAGCTGCCGCGCTGCAATACCCACCGCTGCAGTCCCACGTGCCACTCGCTCAAGTCGCGTCTTGTCAGAGCAAAGGTCACCCTGGCACCCTGTCCCGGAGCGAGCGCCACCTTCTCAAAGCCCCGGAGCTGCTTGGGCGGTGCGCCGGGGATGCCCACGTACACCTGGACGACCTCCTCGCCCGAGACAGACCCCGCATTGGTGACGGTGGCGCCGACCGTGGCCACGACATCCCACAAGTCGGATGCGGTACTACCTGCGGAGCTGCGCAGCGCCGGGCCCGCCTCGATGGAGAGACCAGCATAGGAAAACGTGGTGTAGCTCATGCCGTAGCCGAACTCGTATCGCGGCGTGGTGTTGCGGGCGTCAAAGGCCCGGTAGTCGAGGTACACGCCCTCGGTGTAGTCGCATTGCGTGCTGGTAGTTGCAGAGTCGTTGCACGGCGCGAGGACGGTGTAGTCCGACTCTTTTCTGGCCAGCGTGTAGGGCAGCTTGCCGGAAAAGTTGGCCTCGCCCCAGAGCAGGCGGACAAGGGCGGCGCCACTGTCTTGGCCTGGAAGATGTGCAAGGACGACAGCCGTGATGTTGGGGTGCTCGATCCAGCCGTCGACGAGGCGGATCCCGGCGGCGTGGATGACAACCATGGTGTTGGCGCACTTGGCCGCTACGTTTAGCACCAACGTGTCACTCCAGTCATCGTGGAGGCCGTCCCGGTCCCAGCCCTCCGTGGCCATGGCATTGATGAAGACCAGACAGACTTGTGATGCTCCGTTGACGTCCGGGTTCTGGGAGGTGAGGTCCCAATTCACCCATATGCCGTCTTTCCGTGCTCTTTGCTGGATGGCGCTTAGAGGCTGAGGACGACAAGGTCAGCCATTGCAGGGGGGGGGATGAGAGAGTCAAGGAGGGATGCAAGTCGCTTACGTCGCTCACATAGGGCGGAGCGTTGGCTCCGGCCCGGCCACCGGTGATGATGGTGCCTCCCCTCGCGGCCTGGTCGAAGTGATACTCCTTGCCCAGCACCGCTTGACCCATCTCCTTGGAAGATGTGTAGCCGAGCTGGAACAGCGTGTCTGTGTTCTTGGTTCGCGGCACCGTTGCGTCGTAGCCAAAAACAGACACCATCTTCAGCTTCTTCAACGGCAGCGCCGCCTTCTCGTTCTTGACGAGTACGTGACCTGCCTCGGCGCCCTCCAACAGGACATTTCGCGACCGCGCGTCTCTTGCATCGATGGGCTCATGCGCGTCTGTGAGCTTCTTCATCCCGATGCCTGGTGTGGGAAAGTCCTTGTCCTGGCCGACCAGATACCAAGCTGCCAGAATTCTGCGCTGCGTCGTCAGCGACTCAAGTGCTCACACCAATCTTCGCATTCACAAGTCTCACCTTGTCGCCATGTCCGTCACTCTGCCTTCTTTCACCGTGCCGTTACGCACGGCTTCTGTCAGATTATGTCCCCAGTTCCCTCCAAGAGGCATCACCATGTCTAGGCCGGCGTTTGCGCTATTGAGCGTGTGCTGGGCGTTCCAGTCGAGCAGCACGAATCCCTCAAAGCCAAGTTCGCCCTTGAGCACGCCGTTGATTAGCTTGCTGTTCTCGCAGGCATACGTGTTGTTGACGCGGTTGTAGGAGCACATGACAGACGCGGCACCGGCTCTGATGCCGTCCACAAATGGCCATAGGTAGTACTCGTGGAGCGTCTTGTCGTCAATGTTTGAAGAGGCTGCTTCAACGCCGGCGTACGGACGGCGGAGGGTCTCCTGTTCGTTGCCGATGAAGTGCTGCCAGTGACACTTAGCCACACACAATCCCCTTTTCCAGTAGCCACAAAGATCCGTACCTTCAGATTCGCCATGACACCTGCATCCTGCATGCCCCTGATGGTCTCGGCATTCAGCTGCCCCGACAGATATGGATCGACAGAGAAGCCTTCCCAGTTTCTTCCGCCCAATGGCGTCCTGCCCAGCGGCCCTGCGTTTGGGCCCAGCGCGACGTTCACTGGTCACGAGCCATGAGCACTTTCCCGCCAGAAAAGGAGGCCCCGTTATCAGAAAAGAAAGCGTACCCCCTTTGGCTTTGAATTCCCTCGCCATCCAGAGACCCCTCTCGTAGGTGAGATTCTTGTCCCAGGCCGCACCCACGTGCAGACCCGAAGGCCAAGCGCTGACCATGTCGGTACCTCGCACACCGTTCCCCGCGTCCATCAGACAAAGGCCATTCCAGTCCAGCCGCGGTACAGATCCTGTATTGCCGGCGCACGTATTGCTCTTGTCCGTGAAGCCGCGCGTCACATTGACCTTTTCCTCCAGTGTCATTTGTGCCACGAATGCACGCGCATGTTCGTATGCTTCCGCCCATGCGCCCACGCCTTGGCCCTGGGCTGTGACACGATGTCAGTTCAGGATATTCTGGGAGATGAATGCGAGCAGACAACGCACGGGTTGGATAAACGGGCGGAGAGCTGATCAGGGCGGCCGCGCCAAGAGGCAGCGCAAGCCCAGCAAGTTTCACAGCGCATATCATCTTTGGAACATGATGGTCCGCGTGGGCATTCAGACAATACAATGAGGAAGAATGGGGTTCGGCTGTTGTGACATTGTGTGCAACGCCAAGCCAGGCGGAGGTGGCATATGGTGCGGTGCAATGCGTGCCTTTGCCCCGGAGCTGCTGATCTGGGCCTGGTGCAAGGATGAAGAAGCCGTGAAAGTGTGCCGACTGCACGATGACGAGCGGTCAACCGCTTGCGCGAATCGGATCTGCTCCCGGTCTCCATCCCACAGGCTCCCGTGTGAGCGTGTGAGCTTGAAGCAAGAGTAGTAAGAGCGGACCGAGACTCCCCGCTCCCAAAGTGCTCGTACCAACATCGTGATCGGAGCTTTCCCCGCACAGTCTGGCAACGCATCCTTGGCCCTCCGCCGTGAATGCAAGGACATGCAATCAATTCCGGGGGGGGTTTTTTTTTCTTTTTTTTTTTTCGCATCATTCAAAGAGAAACCCTCAAGAAAAAGAATTCGTGACTGCACTCAGTTGCCCGTCAGCTCCATGCTGTCCCAATAGACCGAATCCATATTCATGTCCAAGCCGCCAAACAAATCCCCGTCGCTCGTCGAATCCAGCCCGCCTGCGCTCCCTGGTCCCCCCAAACCCATGTCAAGGCCCACACCGTCGGCGCCAACACCGGCTACCGCCAGAGCATCGACATCACCGAGGCCCGCTGCGCCTGCCGCTAGGTCCAGGGGAATGCCAGCATCGGCCGCCAGAATGGCTGGCGGCTGCGGCATCACCATGTGTGCTTCGACACGTCGATGAAGACGGACGATGATCTCGGCAAGAAGAGCGTCCTCCTTGGAGACTTTGCGAGCCCGTTCCCTGGCAAAGCCCAGCGCCTGACGAAGCGTCAAGCTTCGTTGCACAGGTGGAGCGATGTTGCCTGATGCGTCCATCATCATCCCGTCGGTCCACGGAGCTTCATTTTGGACATTGGGCGCACAAATCATGGCAGCCACCACATCGTACACAACGCTGGGGTTGCCTGCTTCCGCGTGCATCCGAATCTCTTCGAGCAGCATCTGCAGCGTACGGCTGGCGCCAGTGACTTGGACAAAGACAATGAGCTGCCTGTGCGTATACGATGTTGGCATGTTGTTCACTGCCGGGTTCATGGCCCACTGCACCAGTCCCTGAATGGTGTGTCTCAGCGCTCCAGAGAGCCCCGAGCTGTTGGCCCAAGTCTCCAGTTCGAGATGATCTGCGCCACCTGTTCGCCGTGAGAGGGGCAAACTGTCCTTGAGCGCAATCAAGAGCGGCTCAATGTCTTGGTTCTTCGGATCCTGTCGTTGATACGTCCGCAACGAGTGCTCCAGCGGCTTAGCCACGAGATTGCAAACGGATGATAACATTGCGCTGGCCTCCCCCGATATGGAACTGGGCAGCAAAAGAAGCTGCAGTATCTTGATGACGGCCTTTTGTTCAGACTGCTCAACCCATAAATAGTCAGCGAGAAATCGCATCGCCGGAACCAGCGATGGCAGCAAGAAAGTGTCGACGAGATCTTGCATATAATAAGTCAGCATCGGTCTTGGAGCTGCTTCACCGGCACGAGGCATGGAAGTCACATACATTCGATACCACCCTTGAGCGCATCATCGTTAAGATATCCTACAGTGTAAGCAACGATGATTCTCTGAAATATGGACGCGACGAGCGAGTAAAAATCTGGCGGTGGGCACGAAGACATCAGATCGTCTCCCAGGCCACCAGACTCGTTATCAAAGAGGCCCTCGATCCAGCCATTGACGTGTTCTTTCTGCTGCGCCGAAAGCTCGTGTGGGTCGCGGCTGATGTGTGCCCAGTTCACAATTTTGGCGACGGAGGAGTCCGGAGACGCGATACCCATATCGAATGGGCTCAGGTTATACCGGTATGCAAAGGCCAACACCACCAGCAAGATTGACCCGAATTCTTCATAAATAGGCTGATACTCGCCTTGATCCTCCTCGTATTGCCAGTTATCCAAGACTTGGCAAAGAGGTTCGACAATACTCGGCAGCTTCTCAAACAGCAACAGAACGTCCAGCGCTTGGGGCTTCTGGGCGAGTTGACTGCAGACCATCTTGAGCGATATGGTTTCCTTATTGTGACACAATCGACGCATGACCTGTTCAGTCTTTAGCACTTGAAATTTTCGAGCCCCATTCAAAAGGGGGGGAACAAGGGCCTGAGCGACTGCCCCAACATTACCATCGGTCTTGTCCAAGTCTCGAATCAAGCTTTGGATGTTAGCTGTACTAGCCAGACAGTCTTGGACAAGCTTTTCCTTAGACAATTTCTCCAGCGAAACGTAGGACATGGACGATTCACCAAGAATCCTGTCCACGTGCTCTCTCTGTATCAGCCCATGCACGACACAGGCCGTACAAAAGTCTTCGCGCACACTTTCTGTGTAGGGGTTGTTGCTCCTTGATGGGTCGAACATCAAAGAAGCAGTTGGGAACACGCTGGTATCGACTTGGTTCAACGCCTCCGTGATACAGTACTCTGACGTGCTCATGTCGAAGCCAGCCGAGCACAATTGACAAATCAATAGCGGCACTTTGCATACGAGGAACGATTTCAAGACGTGAGAGTCTTTTGAGCCTTCGTTGCGAAATATGGCATTGGCGAGGATATCGAATGAGGCCAAGATCAGGTCAATCACGCCCGCTTGCGTCTGGTCCTGTAGCAGAGGACGTGGTCAGGGACAGCCCTTCATTCAGGCTATACTCGAAACGGGCATACCTGATATCGGTTATGTATGTAGGAGATCAAAACATTGTCATCAATCAATGGCCGTCCGACAAGCTGTGAAGGAAATTAGACATGCTCAGCCGAAGTGCATTCCCTCGATGGTGAAGGAGAGGGAGGACTCACGCATGCATTGAGAAACACATACAGCGCCGCCCTGGTATTGGGCACCGGTAAGTCCGGAATCACAAAGTTATCTACTCCAACAGTCGTCTCCAAAATTTCCTCCATGGCGGCACTGGCGGCAGCCTGTTTCTTCTTGCCGTCAGGATCCAGCTTCGTCAAAGTGTCCGTATAGAAAATCTGTAATCGGTCAACTAAGCCGCTGGGCTGCAGCGTTTGCAAGAAGCTCCACATGCTGTCTGAGAGCTGTTTGCGGGCGCCTAGGTTGCGTCAGCCGACCTGGCAGCCGGTGCAATGGTGTGGTATGATAGCTCACCTTTCGCAATCGACATGCTGATGGTCTTCACGAGCAAGGGAGTTTCCACCAAACGGACGAGTAGGGGCACAAATGCATCTCGGGACTCTTCCATGCAGAATTTTGGATCTCTTGAGCGAGACTCTTGCAATTGGCCCAAGACGTCAGCAGCAAAGAAATTGGACGTCGAAGTAAACAGGTCCATCCACTGAGAAACAATCTGACACAACTCCAGCATATCCTTTGTGTCTCCAAGGGGGGTACCGTCCGTCATGGCCTTGATGATTTGGAAGAAGAAAAACTCCTCAAACCAAGAAGAGGTACTCCATCGCCTCGACTCTTTGTCTCCCACACTGGTATCCTGTTGGCCATTGCTATTTTGCTCTTGGCTCGACCCCGATTTCTTGAGAACGTCGTGCAATGCGGAAACTTTGTACATGGACCTGAGTATTGAGAGCGAATCTATAAATCCCAGTCGATGAAGAATCCTGATGTAGAGTGGCATGCGCGGGACGAGGCTGACTTGATCGTCGGGCTGAGGGTGGAAGAACAAGTCGGCGAGGATTGCAGGCGGTAAGGGATTCTGCTTATAAATGTTGCGCGCCATTTGCTCGTAGAACTCATCGTCGGGGGCCTTGCTGATGCACGCTCGAACGAATTTGGTCCAGTACTCGACTGCGTCGCGCAGGACTCGGCCTGCGTCAACACCTTGATCCATCTCGAAATCGAGGATTGACGAGCAGAATCATCGTCTCCCGTCGAGGACAGAGCAGCGCGCTGTAGTCGTGAGGTTTCTCCGTGGAGGATAGGAAGCCACCATCGTTTTGAGGAGTGGCAGGGAAAAGGTGGACGGGAAGCAATAGAAAGGTTTGAAGAATCGAAAACCTCAATGTGTGGATTAATCAGTATGCTGCGGAAGAGCTATGCAGGCCTTAGGATGATCATGTTGCGGATAGTAGCAGCTGTAGTCGCGTGGGCCCCGCTTGCCCACACCTTATTCACGAGCAGGCGCGTACTCCGTACAACTGGCTGAATTACCGACTGGAGGGGCCCGCCATGGAGCCAGAGGTTTTGCGCTGACGGCCAGCTACCAGAAACTATATTCAGCCCGTGTGAAAGATGAGACCCGACTGTTGTCGGATCATATGTCGAGGCGGCCCCAAGGAGCGTGATCTGGGAGTGGACCTGAAAGGTGCGGCCTCTGCCATTTGTAGGATTGCGCGCAGAATAGCACAGAGGCCGTTTGGGAGGTGTGTGCCAAGTACACGGTGATTGTCCACGCCTACAACGCCTGAAGTTTATTTCCCAGTTTACCCGTTCAACAAATGGCTCGAGCTAGATATTGTCTGTCACGCCCGGCTGGATCTCCTCCATCAATCGCATCAACTCGTTCCAGACTCGACCCGTCAATGTCTCCCCTGCCTTGGCCTTCATCAACTCGGGCCAGCGATCCAGCTCACAGTTAGACATGAAACGTCCATGTGTTTCCTCCCCCCCAAAGGCGGCAGTCATCAATGTCCGGGATCCTACTTCGCTCGTCCTGCCGACCACTTGCAGTGCCAGACCAGTAACAAGATTGACCGGGAAATACATGGCCCTGAAGAGCGCGGTTTGGCAAAGTCCGGGGTTGCATGAGTTTACCCTGACATGCCCTTTTGCCGATGCATCTACGGCTCCTGCCAGCCTTTGCATCATCATCAATTGCAGCAATTTGGTTGCACCGTACCGGTCGGACATAGAACGGGGATTTTTGAGCTCATCAAAAATGTCTTGGCTGTGCCGTTGGGGAAGGAGAGCCTAGACGCTCACTGATCAGTATATGTTCGCCCGCCTGCAGGCGAATGATACGAGCTATAAGAGGCTTCGTTTTGGGGGTTTTCTGACCATGAATGCGACGCCGGACGAGACGATGACGACATGCGGCACGACATTATATGCATTAGACGTTTTCCGCAATATCGGCAGAAGCAACAGAGTCAGCAGCAGAGTCGACAAGACATTCACCGTCACCATGCGTTCATGTCCCTCGCTGAACTGAGCGTCCAGGTTCAGAACACTGGCATTGTTGAGCAGTATGTCCAGACGGCCCAGGGATCGACATCTGGCTGCGAACTCCTTCACACTGTCAAAGGAGGAAAGATCGAGCGGCCAGACTTCCACGACGTCATTTCGCTGTGTTGAGAGCTCAATGTCGCGCTTGGCAGCCTCGCCCTTTCCCACATCGCGGCACGCGAGGATGACTCTGCTGGCGTTGAGGCGGACAAAGTGCCGAGCTGCCTCTCGGCCAAGACCTGATCACACAGTTCTTGTCAGCTTCGTGTTCGTAAGACTCTCCTGCTTGCATTTCTCGCTCGAACTGGTTGACGAGGCACACAGTGGCAATTGGCGCTTGCCGTACCTGAGTTCGCGCCAGTGACGATTACGACCCGATCCGTGCAATCTTGCACTGGAGAGGGCAATGTTTTGAATTGCCCTTGCAGCGACCTGGCCAACTCCCAGGCCGAGTTGAGGATATCATTCATTTTTGTCGATTGGTGTTCTGGCCAAAATGATGGGGCAAATGATATTGGGCCAAAGTCGAGGATATCATCGATTTTGCTGCAGTGGGGTCATGAGACATCCTATAGTAGTAGTGCAGCATGCTATCACAGAGATCAAGTCTGAGAAGAGACAGCAGAAATGGCATGCGACAAACCTTTCTCAATTCTGCTGGCCGCTCTCAAAATCAAATCTCACTTCGTTTTATTGCTGAACTATCTCCTGGCCGCCTCACTGTGGCGTTGGAACGTTGACGTGGGCATATGCATGTCATCGCCTTGGCGCCGGCGCATACGGACGTCGTTACAGGATGGCGACCGTCTAGTTGCTAGTCTTTACGGCTTCTGTGACCGGCCCTAACCTAGCGTGCGCCGAATATTGCCGCCAGCTGAAACACAGGCCTCGTTGCAGATCCCTTTCGCGAAACGCTGTGAAAGGAAATGCAAGTGTCGCAAAGCAGTGTCAGGCAAAACCCAGGCCAAGTGCGCGGGGAAAGGATGCCAAGGCTTCTTTGATCCCAAGTAGAGATTGCACTTCGACTTGGCAGCGCAGAGATGCGCAGTATCCAACATTGTCAAATCGGTGTTATACGTCGTACCTGCCCGTACTGCGCGTATAGAAAAATATTGGAGGATAGAAGCAGCCCCTTCACTGAGAATTTTCACTGGAAACGACTCGGCTCGTGCATTGCATATTTTGTATTCGCTCTCAACATATACAACTCCCACGCCAGCAAAATGACCATCTACGACCCAGGTATCAATAGCATAGAATTGGCACCAAAACAGACCTGAAAACATCGAGCCTTCTCTCCAAGCCACGCCAAACATATTTTCACTTTTCAAACGTCGCCGATAGCGTCATCTTGCCCGCTGCAATCAATGGTGCTTTGTCTGTGCCCAGGAAGCGTCCCTTGAGAAACCACACCAAGAAGCCAAACAGCTTCATGTTACCCATCTGACCCGTTGCTTTGCTCTGGCCGAGCGTAATGGCATACATGGGCTTCGTGCTGACTTTGTACTCCGCCAGCTCTCCGTTTTCGAAATAAGCTGGCAGAGCCTTGATCAGATGGCCGGCTTGGGCGTCAGCGGCCAAAGCCCTGTTGTCCTCGAGGTTGCCTGCGTCGCCAATGACGAAAATGTCATCGTAGCCCTCGGCGCGGAGGGATCTCGTCTGCTTGATGTAGCCCTTGCCGTCCAGCATCTCTTGGGGAGCAAAGGCTGTGTTTGGCGTGACTCCCGTGGTGGGCAAGTAGGCTTGCGTTTTCAAGGTGGTGCTCGACCCATCCTTGCCCCTCAACTCGAGAACTGTATCGTCTCCTTGGGTCTTGACACCGACAATGGACGTACTCGGAACCAGCTTGACTTTCATCTTCTGCAGTTCCGTCTGTGTTTGCTTCCTCACACTGTCAATGACAGCCGGCGACAGAGGGAGCTCGTGGTTATATACAAAGTAGACTTCCTTCTGGCCGTGCTTGGCGTACTTGTATCCAAGTTCGCCTGCTGTTTCGGCACCTGTCAGGCCGCCGCCCGCAACAACAATGGTCTTGGCGACCTCGACTTTCTTCTGCAGCTGATGCAGACGCTCGATTGTGCGCTCCGCATCACCAATCAACTTCCACGGCATCTCATCCTTGGCGGAGGATCCCGTGGCGACGATCAGAGTGTCGTACTGGACATGGCGACTTGCCCCTTCACTTATTGCAATGCTGACGGAACGCTTTGCCGGGTCTAGACTGCTTGCATGTCCCAGGACGAACTCAAACTTCTCGGTGGGATATTCCTTGAAGGTGGCATCGAGAGGAAACAACACCTTGTCATCGACAAGTTCGCCGGGAACCACAACTCGAGGCATGGCGATGGGCCAGAGGAAATGCGTAGTTGGAGACACGACAATCATCTTGTAACCTTTCTTCTTGAGAACAATTGTACGCATGATTTGTCGGATGAGAGGAGCACCGGCAAGGCCAACGCCAAGTACCACAATGGTCTTCATGGTGTCCGGTGTCTGGTGTCGATGTGCAAACGGTCTGGTGTCGTCGTAAAGCTCTGTTCCCACAAGATCTGGGAGAATGTTTGGGCTGTGGAAATGTAACGATCTATGTCCGGATTATTGCTGTGGTCAATGGATGGGCCAGTCTACGGATATTATATCCAGGCGACAACGGCTGCTTCTGCTTCTGCTCCCATAGACTCAGAGGCGCGAATCTTTGAGCGAGACCCGCGGCGGTGAGCTGAATAATTCATCTCGGCTGTCTTGGGGACGGTCATGCTCTTTTCCTTTCTCCCTCCTCCTTTTTTTCTGTTTTCTTTTTCATATCAATCTTTTACCGCGCGCGATGGGTGCTTTGAAATGTCAATGCCAAACGAAGCTAGCCTTAGCCCATCTGGTCAGCCCCCCGACATGATAGATGGGGAGAAAGAGGGCGGGTGAAGACAAAGAGGCTTCGAAAGCGCGGGGTGGCTAACCGCGCGGGACAGAACATGGCAATCCCTGGGCCTCCCTCGGAAGTTGGTCCTAGCCGATTTCGTGTAAGCGTGTTTCGTTCTCTGTCGTACCTTTGAGCGGATTTTGCAGATGCGCGGGGACCTGGTCCCCCTTTCTTCCTGATCTAGCCAATCAGCGTGGATAACGCCGAGTACCCGTCCCGCGCGGCGGCATTGACGAATGCTCGTCGCGAAAGCAACAAAAGACCTGACACGACACTCCGGCCTCGGGCATGCAGGCGTGCCGCGATGCAGAGTTTCGCAAAGTCCGTTGAATGACTTCAATGCAGCTGACTGAGCAGGAACACAGGAAGCAAGAACGGTCATGCGCCCCTCCTGTCTTGGGAAGCAGCTGATCCTGCACCATTCTTCTATCGCGACAGCCACGTAAGACTTTGTCACGTTGTGCGAGGCTGAAGCAGAAGTAGCCATCACAATCCAGCATCTAGTTTCCTTCTCCATGCCATTGAGATCTGTCTCCTTCACTATCGCTGGACAATCTCAAGTCTGCGTCATCAGTGTGCGTTCGTTGCAAATGAGACGTCCATGGAAAGCAGTTGATACTGGAATGGAGTGCCACAGACGCTGCGAGTGAGTGGTTTTTTTTGGAAACCATTGCGAGAGTGAAATGCCCGCCTGACCTCTCTACCAGCTATTCACTGCCATTACCTAACCTCTGCGTCACAAGACGCATTCACACTATCCCCGTCTATTCACACAGTCTGGGGGAGTATGATGCTCCGACATGTGTCACCATATGAGGTGTGAATTGGGCGGGCGTATGACGAAAGATCACACAGTGTATACCGTCACTCTGTCGCTAATTGCTGCAAATCCCACGAGTGACTCCTTGCCCGAAAGAAGTGACAAGAGGCTGAAGAGCTATGAGGCACCGGAGCACTCTGCCCATTCACCGCTCGCTTAAAATTTGCCACTCTCGAACGACTTGCTCGACAACCCGCATCACTTCTTCGAATGTGATGCGTATAGATCTACCTTCGAACCCCAGATGACCACAAAAAACAAGGCATGCAGCACGCAGTGATTCGTTTCGAGTCTGACGTTGAATCAACGTTTCACAAAATACCGTATAACTCGGAATCGTGCAGGGCACAGAACAGTCATCATGTCTGCTTGGTCACTCAAGGATCTCCTCCTCTTCTGGTCTCCCAAAACCTATAAGTAGCTGCCGACCTCCCCTCAATCCTCCCAGTATCTTTGCCCCCAACACCCACTCAAGCACCCCAAAACCGCATCGACATCCCGAGAGTCAAGCAGATCTCCATTATGATCTCTCCTCTCTAGGCCGGCAATGCCTGCTACCAAGCAGGCAAAGTACATCGGCTAATGCCTGTCGGACCTCTGATTCCGCAGTCTGTGGTAGCCGCTGGGACGAGCAAAAGATCACGATACCTCAAGTATTGAAGGGATCATTGATTACCAAATCGCAGCCGCATCATACAGGGTTCGTGAGTTGCAATCAGACTGCCCGACCGGAATGTCGGTGCGCCTGATCGAAAATACAGCTGATGAACCTTTACTCCACGGCCGTCAAATTCTCCCCTTGTCGAGCCATCCCTGATCAATGTGTGAACTCCCAAGATGCCGGCAAACTTCACCCTGGGGACCACCTCCTTGAAAATTGGCAGATACGCGAATCAACAATTTGTACTGCATACTCGCACGGTCATGCCGAGGCCCTACATGGCTGTGATACCGTCATTCCTGTACAAGACGCGACTCAATCTGAGGCAAAGACCCCCAAATCTGCGCTTTCTCACCTGGAGCTCGGCTCGGATAGCGACAATTAGAGAACTGTCATCTGATGCTTGCGTTAAAGACTCGATAGGTCAACAAGTCCTTGGGGGCGCTTAAGATTCAGTACATTCATTCGTTTCGAGACATCTCTGGCGACACCCCCGTGGGAGCTGCAAGATGATAGAAGGTCTCTGGAAACTGGTTTTGCACCGATAACATCGATACGACGAGGAAGGTCTGGCGAATCGATGGTAATAATAGTTGATGGTTGCACCGTACGCCACGATCAATCGCGCGGTACAAGTGTCCTTTCATGACGGACAACTCGCTTCCCCCTATAAGATGACGCGCCCACCAGTCTCAGCGCGGGTATAGCAAGACCAAGACACTACCCAGACAAAATCGGATCTTCACCGAGGATTGATCATGTTCAATACCTTTCATCATTTTCGACGAAATTCCTTCATTGCCGATTGGTGCAATAATGCCAATACAGCCTTCGCCACATTGAAAACTTCCTACTTGGCCACGTTACACATGGGAGGCAACCGCAGATTGCTTGAACGACAGGCGTTTCCCGACGAGAAACACTGATACGAAGTGCATTATGACACTCCCAGAAAGAACGAACACGAAACGACACGATGCTTGACGCAAGGCCCCAAAGGCCAGTCTTATCACGCCCTCTCTTACTAATGGTGCAGCACCAGGCCATGGATTGCGATCCGGCCTGAAATTCGATACATTTGACGACGATATTTACGCCAGCCTATACATTTTATGAATTTGCGACGACACCCCGAGTGAGAAGACCATGCGGTCGGTTGTTCCAAGTTATCGCGTACCGAAGCTCAGGTGTATGACCATGCGCGGCGCGAGGATATAGGCGATACACCCAACCATTGACAAGGAGCTCAACGATTCTGAAGCATGAAAACCCTTATTAGGGGCCTATGGAAGGTATTTCTGAATCAGACTATGCGACGGCCAGCACATTTGGTTCAGTGCCTCCATTTGGAACCGTGATGGCAACAACGGTCCCACCAAATCTCGAAACAATGAGGAAGAAAAGACAACCTATCTTTATTCTGCAACTTTGAAAGGGTCGAGTCAGTTCGCGCTTCCTAGAGAACCGAATCGGGAAATACGATTGCCAATATTAGGCACAGGGTGTACCGGCCGACGTTACAGGCAGACGCTTTTGAACGGCAACCGCGCCCTCGGCTCCGTCGTCCGACAACTCCAAAGACCCAAGTGTCGCTGCAAGCCAGCCTTGCCACAGGATTTGTGGTGACAACAAAGTGGGGTTTCACCGTCTGTCAGGGGTAATGACGGAGTTACTCACTTGAGCGCCGAGTCCTTCGGTTTCTCGTGTCGCGTCAGTCATCCTGCCCCTTTCAAGCTGGGGGACCCAGCTTGGTTGAGCCCGATGGTCGGCCGCTGCAGCCAAGAAGAGAAAAGAGCAACGGATCACTCTATTCTACTCCATATATATGGACCGACTGTGAGGGTTCAGTTCTCCTCTCATAACCACGCTCTCCTTGATGGCGGCGTTACCCGCCTAACGGCTGGTTCTTATGTTACGGCAGTCTTGGTCGTAGGCGGCTCCTGGATTCCTCATCAGCGGTCTAGCACATGATACGAACTATATCACTGCGACCGCGTTATGAAGAATCACGACGCGGGTCGAGCACACCAATCCTTTATGAGTCGTGGTCGAGCTATGTTTCAGGTGCCCACTCACGCGGTTATCATGAAGTCCTGGAAGCTGTTTCATGGACGAGTTATGAAGAGCCAACATCTACGAACACCACATGCTCCACTCAGGACCCGTGGGTGCGGACTGGAGACGACCTCTACAACCCGTCGCCACATCACTTGGTACCACCTGCCCCTCATATAGCCTTGCCGTTTGTCAAAGCACACGCGGCCTATCATCTCGGTTCAGCGTCGACGAAGATGCGATGGGTGATTTCGAGGCAGAAAATAACGGCACAGCCCCATAAAAACCCAAGACATCGGTCTTGCTCTTCCTTTGCACTCTATGGATGTGGAGTGTCTCCGGCTGAGCTATATACAGGCGATTCGATGCATGCAGGGACCAAAGGTTCTCTCTTTGGCTTCACTATGTCAGGGAAGATGTGGGTCAGCGAGCCTCTTTTACTCTCTGTTTTCACACATCTTCTTCCAGCCGCGCATCGCACGGACTTTCATTTGGACGTAAGACGCTCGAGAACCGACAACGCGCCAGAATTCACTTCGATGCCGACCAAGAAAAGGAAAGGTTCACTGTCTTCGTCTGCTTCTTTGGAATCATCTGGAGAGTTCCTAGATATACAACATGGCATCACCACCGGACAGCGGCAGACATCGCCCCATAGAGGAGAAGAAATACAAATTCACCTCTGACCAATCATGGCTGGCTCATCCCAGGAGCTGCTACAATGGGACCGGAGGTCCCTGCGACAGTCAAGGGCCGGGCTTGACCTACACCACCGACGCCAATGCCAACTCCAACAGGGAAGGAGCTGAGGCGCCGTTCCCCTCTAGGGAAGTTGCGTTGCCAGCACCATAACATTCAACAGACATCTACAGGGGCAATGCGGACTTGATCCATCTCAGCACACATTCGAATGCAAAATGAGGGGGATTGAGGCTCTGACTGCACTGTTATATACGGTATCTCGGATCCAGCGGATGCTCTGAGCGTTCCCCGATCTGCAACCAAAGACGAGGCCACGGGCGGGACCACGAGATCTTTGTGGTCATTGGCGTTGGCCATAGAAGGCCGAGATCGATACGCGATATGCAAGTTCTGCTCAGGCAATGCCGGCTCAAGAGATATTTCATCGGGAGGAGCAAAGAGGCTGCGACTGAGGCTGCCAATGTGATCAGCCACTAATTCAGGCTTCAGGAAAGCCCAAAGGCCCAATCAACTCCAAAGTCAGCAGCAGGACTTGCCGTTTAAGGGTCTTGGACAATGCGACGCAGAGGCTTCAAAGGGAAAGTACAAGACAATCTCATTACACACGCTATGTGGCTTCTGAAATGGATGGCACAAACCACCAGAAGAGAGCCGGCCAGCATGAACGCGTCCCATCCGCCGGCACTCAACTCGATGACTTGTACCCCGCCCATGAACAGGGAGCAATCCTTTAAGCTGCGTACAGCACCTTCCAACGATTTGAAGATGACTTGTAGGACTGGCCTTGGGCAACCACTGAATTCGGCAGGAAGGCGAACCTACGATTTTTCTTAAAGAAGAGAGACTAAAGAAGAGAGAACAAAACTGCAACATCCCAACTCTGCTCGTACCAGGCGCTGCAAAGATTATGGGATCATTGACATCGCTCATCGATAACCCGACTGGTTCGAAAATACCTTTACACCTGCCTCGACCGAAGAGAATCAACAGTGTCTCAGATGTCATCGTTCTCAAGGCCCAGTGACCCATAGCGCTGAACATCCACGCATTACAGCCTCGGATCTTGGGCCCCAGATCACCAATACCACCAAATTGTCGTACGAAGCCAGGCTATGGCAATCATACATTTGGTGATGAGTAGCTTAGAGGGCAAG
Source organism: Moelleriella libera RCEF 2490 (assembly GCA_001636675.1). NCBI lineage: Eukaryota > Fungi > Ascomycota > Sordariomycetes > Hypocreales > Clavicipitaceae > Moelleriella > Moelleriella libera. The sequence goes on from AZGY01000023.1 coordinate 303,801, forward strand.
CGTCGTCACGCATCATCGGCTGGCTGCGACCAAGTCGATTGCACTTGCTGAACAAAGAAAACGTGGCCGGGAACACATCCGGAGATTTTTCATATACCGTCAACGAGAACAATATAAGGCACGCGAGCACCTTTGGTGGCGTTCAGGACACATACTCGTGAATCCTCACGCAATATCACGGACAGAGGCCAGGCAAGTTGCACGCAGAAGGACTATACTCCCTTCTTGACAGCGGCACGCCATACAACGCCCCGCCACTCTTCCTCGCCAAATCACGGTGGTGATGATGCCAAACACGAATCTATCGGCTCGTACAACACGTAGCCACTGCCAAGACGGCTTCGTGTTCGCCCGACGCTGCGCCTTCGTCTCGACATATTTGGGCAGCGTCGACAAACTGTACGTTATCCGGAGAGAACCATGGTGTTTCAGCAGATTGAGAAGGAGCTCGTTGTATCCCCCGAGCCTCGCAGGGTGACAGCGCGCTCGCGCAAATTCTCTGGGCAGCCGTAATCTTCAATCTAGCCGACGGCTGATGTCGAGAGGACCTTTTCCTGGATCCCTTCCGACAATCGACGTGACCGACCATTACGGCACAGACATGCTTCAACAGAGTGGTACCTGGTTCATCGATCGGAAACGCCGTCTTGGCTTACTAATGTCATGTTATCGCAAAGTATTGTATGACATCGACGTCGCACGCTGAAGGATTGGATCTGTTTCGAGGGTTACACAGAAAACGATCGAGGACGACACATCCGACGGATGTAAAGATACGTCCGACGGGTTTGCGATATTATATGGACGGCCGGATCCTCTGTTCTCTCATGTACCTATTACAATAAGGCTTGACAGGCTCGAAACGACTATGACTTGAAGCACGGCAATTGACAGGATTGCCCAAGCAGATGGGCGATTCAACTAGGCGACACCATGCTCTTTTCCCTGACGAGGAAATGATACAGAAACGTTATGCATGGAAAAGACGCGCCCAGCTCCCCCATTCGCGGGAGACGTGAGAAGCCGAACGAAACCGAGGGCTCCCTCCGCACTGAATAGGACCTGCAGCGGAGTAATGCTGCCTTGTCGGCTGTCTTCTGTATCATCACATGGGGATGGCCAAGGTCCCTCGGCAGACGAGCAAGCTCTGGGAAACTGTTTCGATGACAGGATCACGGCCCTGACGGAGTTTCCCACTGGTCCTTGAACGCGGCGCGACTTGGCAGCGTGACAGGCTGTGGGTTTCGCTGGTGCCATACCCGCGAGAAGCTTTGAGCGGGCCAGTACAGCCAGGCGGTCGATATCGGCACAGGACTGGAAGAGCGTTGGATCGGTCCTCAAACGAACCGACGCTTCATCATCACAATAACAAGACCCTCAGAAGAGGTCTCAGTGGCAATCTTTCACTAGATGAGAGGAACTGCGGGCCACGAATGCGTGCAAGGATGGCTGCATCAAGGCAGGAGAAACCGATGAGAGGGTCTAACGCCTCTCGCCAGACGCATATGTGAATGCTCGCAGCACCCCAGACTATGACCAAAGCTACGGTGGTGGCTCCAATATGCTTGCTGGCTCTATTCGAGTTCTGCAGACTTGAATCACATAAGGTATTCGCTCACTGTCTGGTCAACACTGGAGTCTGCCGGTCATCACCATTCCATCGGACAGTGCATGGCAACCCTGACACAAGGCCCTATTCATATCAGAAATGGATCGGCCTCTGATGTGACGGCCAGGATTCGCCGACATCAGTCCAGCTCCCACTCGAGGCACCGATTTCCAGCATGATCGGCTGGCACGCCAGCATCCAGACACGGATTACGTCCACAGCGCGGCGAACCCATGAGCCCAGGTGGCGACGTTTGTCGAAAAATGATCGGCAGCGCGAACGACGCAGCATTTTTCTCCTCAACTACCGTACGATTGGTCGAATCCCTGCGATCATAAACTCCAGTGAAAGACCAAGGACCGGCGATGTGATTCTCTATCACGGAATGTCCGATAACCACCCGAGATAGAAATATTTTCTCGTTCCAAGCCGACCAACGAAGTCTTAACTCGAGACCAGAGAGGCACACTCTTGCCCGGACTGTGCATGCACGAAGCGCATGGCACTTGCTCTGCTCGCCACTTCTCGGCAGACAGAATAAGCAGCCGGGGGGAATCTGCACAATTTGATCCCAATTCATGGCGCGACAGAAGAGCAAGCACATGCCTGCTTCCGTCGTCTAATATCTACTCCGGCTTCAGGGATGTCACTTCGAAACAGATGAAGATCATCGCCGTTCGGAGCGATATGCAGGCCATGGACGCCTTCGTGGTTGTTGGCTGGCTATCATGCCTCAAGTCCCGCACGTTTGGAACGTAACGCGGATCCTAACGCGTACAAGCAGTTCCTTGTGGGTGTTGGTAGAATGACTGCCTTGGAAAGGCTCGCATTTGTTTTCGTGGTCAAGCGACACGACGGGATTGGCTTCGAATCATCTGCTGGATCGATTCAGTGCCTCAACCCAATCACAAACGAGACGGTTTCAGGTCAAACATATGTCTTCACCGGCAAGACCTGTATTCGAGGTTACTTGTGCAAGAACGTCGTCAAGACGGGAATTTCACCACAGCCGCTGACAATCCTCGGTGATCCTCGGGCCGGTGCCATAGAGATCATTGAACTATTCCAAGAGATCTAGTCGGCAGGCAATGACATCCAGCCATTGTTCAGCCGCCCCAACAGCATACGCAGTGCACGTCCCAATCGCTTAGGCAGCGCGCGTTGGGGGGCGGAAGCTGGACAGATGCACCATATAGAGTGGCGGACGGAGGATGCTAATCGGGTCGTGAGACGACTGCGACTCGGCAGCATCGGCAATCACGAGATTGCTTTTATTTGGATACAGAAGCCAGGAGACTGGAAAGATACCAAGGATCATGCGGAGCTTTGTATTATCTATCACTGACTCCAGGAGACTGAAAAGATACCAAGGATCATGCGGAGCTTCGTATTATCACTGGACTTGCGTGGTCCCAGCTGCGAATCTCGGCAATATTCGACGCTTCGAAAATTTTGTATTCGGATACAGACGCCAGCAGGCTGGGAAGACTCCCAGGATTATGGGTACCTCCGCATCGCTGGACTCAAGTCCAATCGTATTCCGAGACTCGTCAACGTGCCTGTTCCCACAGCTGCGATCTTCGGCACCTTGCGACGTTACGAAACCTTTGTTATTCGGATGCAGACGCGAGGAGACTGGAAGGAGACCCAGGATTATGGGTACCCTCCCGTCGCTGGCCTCAAGTCCAATCATGTCCCAACATGTCCCAAGACTCGTCAACGGGCTTGCGTGATCCCAGCTGCGATTCTCGGCAATAATGCTGGTACTCCCCCATCTCCTTAGGGAGCCTCCCCCCTCCTCCCTCCCCCTCCCTCCGCCTTCGACAAGCGGCATGCAATGACCAAGAGAAAAACGAGCAGCGAGGCCTCTCAGTCAGGGGGGCGAAGAGGGCGAGCTATCCTGGGTAGCTGATAATGACGCAATAGGGTACGCTTCGGATCTGATGGTAGCTCATGCTGTTCGGGATGCAGTTTGGGAGGTGTTATCATCACTCTGTAAAGTAACAGCAGAGTAAATTGGCGCCCCTTCTGTGTCGTGGTCCGTCATCAGTCTGCCACCCTGGGGAGCGCTATTTTTGGCCTGACGCGCAGGATACACCTTTATTCTACGCCAGAAACAACAATGGCGATTGCAAGGGTGGCAGGTTGATCGAGCCTCAGCACCGGTGCGGATGAGGAAACTCAATTTACAGTGCCGCGTCGTGTGTGTATCTGGGCCGATTTACATGCACAGCATCTGAGCCAAAGAGTATGGCTTGGCGTCTCCTGGAAGAGATAATCGAGGAGATAACCAATCATGACTTATAACACATGGGAGGCGACGAGAACCTCTCATTTTTGTCGTGCGCACCCTGGGTCGTTTCACGACGAGGCCGACGTGGTACCCCTGGTGAAAGTGCAGCGAAATCTGGGACAACGTCACGCGGGAGACCTCTTCTTCCACATGACCACGACGTGTCTCTGGGTGGTTCGGCAGGGCGAGCATCTTGGCGTATGAGGGTGCGGCTCGCTCGCCCGCTAGAGGACCGCACGTTTCAGCAGAGCAAGATTCCAACCTTCACACTGGGTATATCACCTCCCATGCTGCAGCTGATACGCGGAAGAAAGAGCCGTGACGTGGTTGGGGCCAGTGACCTCTCTCAACTGTCAATAAGCAGCAGTCGGGGAGACACCGTAGCCAACCTCCTTTTCGTCGTCGCGGAGAGCACTAGGATATGCCAGCCGAGGTTTTACGGTCTTTTGTTGTTTTTTTTCTCTTTTCCTCACCGAGCGCCAAAATACTCTTTGATCCGGCACCCGTGAGATTTGGCAGCGTCGTCAAGAAACCCGTTGAGGCCTCTTGCATTTGGCGGAGCTTCCCTCTGGCTTCAAGCTTTGGTGGGAGAGGGACAGAGCATCGACATGTTTCCGTTGTCGAACGTCGCGAGCGAGGACACACACTGACAGCGTCCTCAAAAGCAACTATTGTGTTCATAAATTGAGCAAGGGGCACTGTCAATCCTTCGACCAAAAAGGAAGAGGCACGGCAATTCGTCCATGTATGGCCCAGCACACTATCGGCGCGAGCCCAGCAGTGCTCCGGAGAAAGACTATCTCCCCCCTTCAGCCTCCCCGCCCCCGTTACGCCACCTCAAAAACCCCAGAAGTTGAGGATCTGGGCCACTGCCACGCGCCAAATTGCAGCGCACGCGAGGAAGGGCCCCGTCATTCATTTTTTGGGGGTGACTACAAATTCGGCTCACCCAGCGCGGGCAGATCCAGGAGCACACATGGCCACGGAGCAACGGCTGCCTCCCCGTCGTACGAGCGCACGCGGCGGCGTACGTAGGTGTCGAGTACCGCCGTGCTGTGCGCCATGTGGTTGGAGGAGGAGCAGGGGCGATTATTCCACCTTTCGCCTTCAGCCACTTCTGGTTGGTCGTCGGACGCTCTAGAACGCTAGACATTGCCATGGAACAAGACGGGGGGGCCTGTTCCATCTGACGCGTGGGCTTCGTAGCTCATATTTACACCGTCGACAAATTGGACGATGTGTCCGTTTGCTCCAGGGGCGCTCATGGACATCTACCAACGCACCACAAGGCAAGAGCACAAAAGCGGGAAACCCTCTTCCAGTTTACACCCGGGCTCTATAGCTCACACACATCGTCGACAAGTTGGACAATGTGATCGTTTGCTCCTTGGCCTCCTGTGGTCGTCCGACGCTCCACACGGCGACACATTCCCTGGAAAGAGGGTTTCCCTCTTCCAATTCACACCTGGGCTCTATAGCTCATACACACCGTCGACAAACTGGACGATGTGTCCCGTCTGCTCCTGTGGTCGACGTATCTTTGCAGAAAGTTCGACTGCGCACGGTGATGCGTTTCTGAGTTCCTGCATTACCGCCCTGCTGCGGGAAGCGCAAGGCCCGCGCACGCAGCTATCCAATACTTAGCCCCGAGAGCCGCCTTTTGTGTTGCTTGGCGTCCATTCCGGCTTGCGCCGAGTCTGTTCGTGCTAGGCCCCTGGGCTATTAATTCTTGTCCAGTTGGATCCTTGGCCCGCTCACAAACCGCCATCTATCCGGGGAACTGGGAGCAATCACTGAAGCGACTCCCTCACTATGTCACGAGGGTTCTCCTCATGATTCATGCGCAAACATACATGCCCGGTGGCTCATGGACTCTGGGGAGCTCCTCATGATTCATACGCAAACATACATGCCCGGTAGCTCATGGACTCTGGGGAGCTCGCCGAGGCTAACACCCGAATTAGAACCGGGGTTTGGGAAGCACGGCGCGTCACTATGGGACCAAAAAACACCCACCGAAGCGCTGACATGTGCGCACGATATATTTATCCCGCGCAGAATTCCCGTGCATAGTCTCATGTAGGTTTATGGACGAGCAAGGGATCTCAGGATAGGTGAAAAGGAAGGATGGGAGGAACTTCCGGTACTTGGCTTTCCTCTTTCCTGAGCGTGCTCCACGTGCGCGATATCGAAGGCCCAAAACGCCCCGGGAGTCAAGAAAGCCATCAAGAATCATTCAGAGTAAACATGTCATGTTTGAGCACTTGAAAATTATGGCTCGATGTGGTGCAGTGGTGGAAATTTCACAAGGAAAAAAGGACTAGGAACACAAAAGAAACCAAAAAAATACAAAGATGTCACGTCATGCAAATTATCGAGATACCTCACTACAAAAGAAATCCGTAGATGGTCACGCAGTGCACAATATCGACATGGATTCATCTTCATTTCTCTCAGTGCAGACTAATCGTCCACATGCTCGTCGTGACATTGCGGAAACCGGAAATCCAGAAGCACGACCTCTGTCAATGACGCACGCAGCCTACTGTACGACATCGTAGTCGCTACGTCACTGACAAGGTTGTCGAGATGATCGGGGACACCGAAAAAGGGACCCCTTCTCATAGCAGGTACCCTGACGACATAACACATGGCTGGCACATCACGAATATGACCACAAGCAATCACCTCAGCGTCACCCAGTAGCCAGCCCTGCTGTGCCACAAAATCCTGTAAAGTGGACTGGGAGAACTCGGCTTCGAGGCATCCAAAAAGAGTCATCATCGTCGTCGTGGTCGTGGATGTTGCGTCACGCCAGCATCACTGACTTGCGCCCCAACTAACACCCTGCCGTCCAAGGCGAAACGTTTCCCACATGGGATACACGCTTGCTTGCTTACTGTGCCTTGTGCGCGCAAACGACGACGTTCTGCATCGTGGTGGGCAGCAGCTCTCGCGATCCGTGTTGTGTCCAGAGTGGCACGACATGGATGGATGCCAATGATGTCAGCTACCCACAGAAAAAAGCTTCTTGGATGCACACACACGCACGCACGCACGCACGCACGCACGCACGCGCTCAAAACGGTTCCTGCCGGCAGCAAGGCAGGCCGAACCCTTTGTCCAAGTATGTAGGATCAGAGACTCCGGGCCACGATGACGGCACTGCGCTGGTGAGGTGTGGTGTGGTGTGGTGTGGTTCGTCAAAGAAAGTGAAACTGATGCCATTCATTCATTGTACGGCCTGCCTGCCTCGTGCCCAGTTTTTGGGGGCCACGATGGGTAAGTAGCAATCGGGCCATGAATGGCAGGTGGTCGATTTCTTCCCGAGACCAAGATCAGATAATTGGGAAACTGAGACGCATCGTCAGTGATTGCTGATGAACAACGCTTGTCGGGAAGGGAAATCCCGAACAAACGAACGATTGCTGTCGGTGCTGCGCGAGGCTGTCGACATGACGAACGGATGTGTGGCCGGGCCCCCCAACCACTCGACCAGTCAGCACGCGCCGTTCCAATGGCAAGCGACTCCCACTGCGCGGCGATGCTGAGATCTCGAGGACCCTGTGAGTTTCTGGGGATCTCTGGACGCTGCTTGGCTGGTGAAGCGTGCATATGTGGGGGTACCCTCCCTCTGTCCTCCCACACAGACTCTACACTATCGGCTGGAGATCTTCATGCTAAGGATCTACTGTGCAGCAAGCTCGTCATGCTCCCCCTCTGTTGTTTGCCCGTTTGCTACCTGCTCGTTTGCTGCTCGATGGAACGGACTTTGCCAGCGCGCATCAGACGAGGCTCCACGATCAGAGTCAACGGACTGAAGATGACTTTTGTCACAAACTCAGGCTATCTTCGCGGGCAGATAAGCACTGAATTTGCTGCACACATCCTTTCTGGATTTGGAATATCACGACGAGAATATGAGGTGAAGAAAGGAAGCCTGGGTTGGGGGTGTTGGTCTCTCGGCATTCCACCACAGTTTTCGCCACATCGACGTGAGCGCCCGAGACAGAAACGGTGGCAGATGACGGTGACAACGCCGACGGCGAAGAAAGCTTTCGCACAGCGTACAGCGACGTACGCTCCTCCCACCCTCAAAACGCTGTGACATCACAGCCAATTGGGGGGGGGGAGGGGGCCCCAGCCATTTGCCGTGGCCGCTGACCTCAACCCGTCTCCACAGTCCTTGCCGTGAGGTTGGATTGGACGCCACTCTGAGCACCCCCGGTCTCCGCTGACCTCACTCCGTTTTGAATCCAGGAGAAGCCCGTTTTTCAAGGAAAGAAATTACCTCACACCACAGAGCCTTCTCCGCAAACGCGATAATCCCCTGGCTCCTGGTCGTTCTCAATTGCCAATGTCAACACGTCACTATGACCATCGTCCGGCTGGACTTCCGCGGTGGGGAGAATGAAGTCGTTATCCATCTATGTGCATGCTTGCTTGGCGGCACACTCGCAGATTGTGACGAGAGCTTCGTTGTAATCCGTAGAGGCAGAAGGAGAGCTCGTGGCCCCAGCGCACTTCGCGGCCTGAAAAGAGTCATGCGATCAAGAATTTGGTTGCTCTGAGGTAAGCTCCAAGGTGGTATTCTGCATCTCAGACATGGGAAATTTGTGCCAGGATTCCGATTATCATTTGCCAGTATGGGATTCAGCCGATAAATGCCATGCGAAGGCCTCGCCCTTTCTCCTGGGCCGAGATGAAACCAATCATCTGCTGCGTGGCTTCGCCGTCGCCTCCACCGGTGGCTGCCTGGGAAGCCTGCAGGCATTGATAAGCTTCGGGGCTCTGCAGGTCGACCGGCCAATGACCTCATTCCAAGGGTGGTCCCGGCATGCGACGAAAAAAGGGGTCCTGGCAATCGAATGACAGCGACGGGTTCCTTGTCGTACACCGTCAGAGTCGGATGTTTTGAATGACTGGTTAGTGTCCGCCAGGGCCACGCCAGCAATCTATGTCACAACGCTGAGACTCTTTTGCCTCGGGGACAATTTGGCGCGTCAAACTGTAATCAGCACACTGTTGAGGGATCTGCGGTTTTGGGGCGGAAGGGGATCGGCGGGCGTTTGCAGATAGCCTCTGGGCGGCAGAGAGATCCGTGGCGCACAGCAGCTCAAGCCCAAAATTCGAGCGAATGCAAGGCGGCCTGCAGAGACATTGCACATCATGACTTCACTGTTCTACAGGACCAAGCAAGGGTCCCTCCGTGTGGCAAACGTCAACCACCGGGGGAGACCCAATGACGAGATCGAGTGGGCTGCGGGAAATACCCCGTCGCCAAATCAACCAAAATAGCTTGCCAGTGCGATTGTGCATGCTCAGGCAGTTTAGCGCGGGTGGCGACGATTTGGGGACCCTGCGGCCTCAAGTTGTGGGCCATCCATCCCACAATGTGTGTGTGCCACGAGTGGGCCGAAAGATGGCAAATCCTTGCCTCCCCAACGTCAGAACGTCTGCCGATCCTCTAGTCTGGTAGCGTCCGTGGAGAGAGTGATGCAACACACTTTTCAGAAAACAGCGACGATGTGCACACCCAGGGGATGACGGCAGGCTAGCAGCCCCGGTGAGGTGCTCCGCATCCTGGTTTGGGCGACCTGAGGGCATCCTGCCGTCATTGCTGAGCGTTGTGACGATGGCGATGATGATGAGCTCGCCCGTGACAGTTGAACCCTTTCTCCACAACGGAGATTTGACCTGGGTCAGCATTCAATTATCGATTGGAACAATTGGCGGGAGTGTGCGTGCAGCGCGCAGCAGAGGAGGAGAGAGGAAACAAACAGTGGTGTGGGATGTATGGATGGATGGATGGATGGGTGCGCCATTTACGCTGTGGAAAAAAAGCCATCCTGTCATAAAGTGAATCTTGGAAAGTTTCATACGGACGACAGTGGCGACAATGGCTGCGCTGCCTTTCCTCCCTGGATGGGAAAAGCGCATGTTTTTTGGGTCGTCACGCCGCCCGGCAAAGCAAGAAGGTTGCGTCGTGTGTGCGTAACTTCCTTGCTCCTTCCCACAACACCATTTCCGGCTGCAGACGCAGGCGCAGTGGGAAAGACCGCTGACAGGGTGCAGCGCCCCTCCCTTCCTTCCTCTCTGCTCGCCCCAGCAGCGCAGCCCCACCACAGACCCGGACACCCAGAAGACACGGACATTCGGGCGGCGACCCTTGGAGGCCCTCCGTCTTGGATTATAAAGACCCTGAAATCCACCCCTCCCGTTACTTCATGCGTCTCCGACCTGTTCATCATCCATTCACAACAAAACTTCCAACACACCCAATAACGAAGATTTCTTCTTTAACATCCTTGTCAATATATCTTTGAACACTGTCCGGCTTGATCTATCATCATATAAGATTAATTTCGCCGAGCTCATCTTCCCAATTCACACACATACATACATCAAATCACGCACGACTTTACACATCATGCCTGCCGCTCAAGACTTGTACACTATCTCCATTCCCGTCTCGCCGCCTCCTCCACAAAGCTTGTCGACGTATGCTCAGTTCATGCACGACCATACCAAGCGACAGATGGAGGCAAACGGAACGACGTCGACTCGATCTAGTACCAGCAGCGCTTCATCGACGCGCGGACCATTGACGAACGGCACAATCCATGGTCTACATTCTTGAAAGAATGCACTTTGTCTGCTTGCACGCTGGATGTGCGGAATCATGTATACTGATGGCCTGCGTATTTGCATGACCTCGACTTGACACAGTTTTGCATTGCCAGGTGGCACGGTTTTGTTTGTGTCACGGAAATAGAGATTGGAAATCTCGGGCCTTACATCATGATCCTTTCGGCATAATAGGGTTGAGCATGCGCTTGGCGTTTCGGAAGTTTTCAGTTTTCTACCTTGTTTTTGGGATTTGATGCCAAAAGAAAATGGCATATCATCGTTGCGTGAGTTTTGCGCATGACCATTCGACGAGTAGCAGTCAGTTAGCGTTATTCAATCGCACTTTTTTTTCACTTGCACAAAAACAACATGAATCTCGACATAATCATTTGCGAATTGTTATGATATTTGCCGACACCATATCACCGCATGATATGAAATTCGCAAGTCAATAACTACTAAGCCACCTGCCACCCCTCTGCTGGTGGGCTCGCACTACAACCACACATTGTAGGCCATATGGGGATGTATGATAACTTGGTATATAGACCGAGTCGTCAGGGCCAAATTATTAAAGGCCAAGTCATATTGCATGCCGACGAGTTCGACAAGCTGATGTATTTTGTAAGCCGACGCGCGCTGTAAGCCGGATTTTAGTGCAGGCCAATGGTGTATAGGTGGACGTGTTGTAAGCCGACGTGTCTTGTAGGCCGATTGGTAGTGTAGGCCAATGTGTGTTGCAAACCGACTTGTGTTGTAAGCCGACCTGTGTTGTAAGCTTTGGGTTGTGAGCCAAAGTGTGTTAAGCCACATATGTTGCAGGCTGATGTGTCGTGCTGTCCAGAGCGAAAGCCCGGGGCTAATTAGGTGTTGGCCTTCCTTTAGACCTCGCGTATCAGATATCGGACCAAAGGTAGATATTTGGTCCTTCCATTGCGGATCCCAGATTCCCTTATGATTGCTGCTATGGCATGTAATGCATCAGACCGTGCAAATTTGTACTCAAGAACCTAAAGGCGTTTTCTTCTTGAGGCCTAGCAAGGAGGCATGGTCCTTCTTCTTTTTAATTATCTTCTTGAAGCTTGGCGCCGGTGGTTGCGGATCGATAACTTCGATGGGCGTTGCAGGTGAAGGTTCAAGATGGCCCAGTCCTTGTTCCACGGAGCTTTCATCTGAAGAATTTCGCGCTTTGGCCGCAGCGAAAGCTTGTCTGGCTGCCTCTTGGTCTGCCTTTTCTTGTTCGGCGAGTTCTTCGTCCCCAGATCGTACAATCACGTCGGCGTAGTCAGTGCCCTCTTTTTCAGACATGTGAATTCTGGCATTTCGTCGTCGGATCTCGTCCAACATATCTGCAGCGGCCATTTCACATCGAGCATCTGCATTTTTGGCTTCCAGATCGGCCATTGCGTTCTTCTCCTCTTCGCCAGCTGCCTCTGCCTCTTCGCGCTCGAGGCGATCCAGTCTGGCCTCGACGGTCTCATCTTCTTCCTCGCGATTCCTCCATGGCTCCATGTTCCGCACGGCTCCTTTGACCATGGCATAGTCGCTGGTTTTTGGGTCAGTCCGAAAAATGATTTCGGCGCTGCACCTGGTGCATTTGATGTGGAAAAGAAAGATTTGTATGTTGAGGTATTTGTATTCGATGTTTGTTTCCTTGCGTGCGTTGAATTTGCGACCGCGGTAGATGAACTCTCCACAGGTAAGGCACCTGAGGTTGAAAGGAGACATCAGTCGCACGGTCTGAATGCGCGGGCCGCCTTGGCTAGACTTTGGGCCACGACGTCGGGCAATGTCCCTCGGATCAAAGTCCGCAGGGTAGTATTTCTGGAGAACTTTGCGTTCAGACATCTCGACTCAGGCGTATTGACTGTCGAGTGAATGCCGCTTTCGCCTAGATTGCGAGGAGTAGCCTTTCGTCGTTGAGACGCTTTCCGAACGGTCTGACTATCGCTCGGCGTGCAAGCTTGGCTTTACTGGCAGCTTCGGTCGGTGTGTATCCAATGCGCGCGGCGCGAAGAGTTGTTGAACCGGCCAAGTGAATTGTGAGTGGTGGTGAACGAGTGTTCAAAGAGTATGGAATAGGGGTGTTATCTAACAGCGCGGGGAGTATGGGCCATATATAACATGTGCCAGTGACTCGCTACGGGCGCTGACATTGCACAAAACGGGGCGCTTGATGAGGTAAGCCCCACCCTTGCGCCCCGGAAGGCTTGTACTCAATTAGACTCTCCCCATCAACAATTCCTGTCTCTTGAGCAACTTACACTTTGGATTGCTGCGCATTTAGCCGCCACCATGCCAAGAGCCGAATTCGGGTCCACGAAGCATCTCTCTAATAACCTCAAGAGCAAAGGTCTCCAGCGGCTCCGTTGGTACTGCCAAATATGTGGGAAACAAACCCGCGATGCCCATGGCTTCTCGATGCACACGCAGTCCGAGAGCCACGTTCGGCAGATGCTGATCGTCGGCGAGGACCCCAAAAAGTTCATCAACCAATTCAGTGACGACTTCCTCAAGGATTTCTTACAGCTCCTCAAGACGGGCCATGGCGAGAAGCAGGTTCACATCAACAGCTTTTATCAAGATTATATCAGAGACAAAAATCATATTCACATGAATGCGACAAAATGGCCGTCGCTGACAGAATTCGCCAAGTATCTCGGTCGCGAGGGCATTTGTCACGTAGAAGAGACAGACAAGGGCATTCACATCTCATGGATCGACAACTCGCCGGAGGCACTGAGGCGACAAGAGGCGCTGAGGCGGAAAGAGGCGCAGGACCAGGGCGACGAACAGCTACAACATCGCCTGCTCAAGGAGCAAATACGACGAGCGCAAGTCAATGCAGCCAGCCGCGCCGATAAACCCGAGGACGAAGTAGACCGCAGTTTGAAAAGACTAGATGGCGAAAAGGTCACCTTGTCCTTCGGCTCAAAACCAAAGCCGGCGTCGGACGAAGCTGCCACCACCCCCGCTGTCATCCATTCTACAGACCTTTCCATTTCAGCGCCTGCTGCCAACGACAAAGGCAGCAAAATCGACGATCAGAAAAAGGCAGAATCGACGCCATCCGGCATCGGCGGTGGCATAGGCATCAAGCTTGGTGTGAAGCCTCAACAAAAGAACGTCTTTGCACAAGCCAAGAAGAACGCGCTATCGAGCGGGTCCAAGAAGACTAGCAGAGCCGAGCAGCCAGCAAAGATGAGCGAGGCCGAAAGGATCATGCGCGAGGAAATGGACAGGAAGCGGTCACGAGATTCCGCGGGGTTCAATTTCAACATATCATCGAACAAAAGGCAACGGAGTTGAAGACATCAAGTTTAGCGTTCTACTTTGGGAAGGAGTCACGGGGATTTTTTTTCTTGATTTTTTTTTATTTTTCCTTCGCATTCCGAACCTGTATATCACGAAGCATGAATGTGTATGAGTCCCCATAATGTTCAACGCCATTTTCGCCTAGTAGAAGTGAAAAGCCTTCCATGTTTCGTCTAATTGTCTGCTTCAGTCTCCGTCCCGTCTCTCCTGTTTCCCCCCGGTTATGTGTCAGTTCTCCACGCTTCGCGATCGTTGTGAGGGTTGGGCCCGCGCAGACTTACGGAATATATTGCACCCTGAACTCTTCCTCCAAACTCAACCGTATCTCATCAGGCAGCTGGCCCGAAACTTTGATCGCATACACGCCGGCCACGTAGCCATCCAGCCGCTGCCATTTGGCCACCCATGACCGTGCCGGATTCGCGAGCGAGATGACGCCCTCAAAGACTTGTGACGTGCAGCTTTCGATCTGGTCCTGCGAGCCAGCGAGGTGCAGGAACTCTTCGCAATTGGGACAGCCCTCGTCGCGAAAACGCTGATAAAAGAGGGAAGAAAGAAATTAGAATTAAGTTCTTGTCATTCATAACCTCCTTCGTTAGATTCGGGCAGAAGAACTTCGAAACACGTACAGCATAGGTCATGACGATGGAGCACACCATACAGGCGCGCAGGTATCGCTGCTGGCCCGGCGTCACAAAGTTTGACATGGCCGTCTTTGATTCCGCGCGCCAGGTGAGTAGGTACGTGAATGCGCGACCGGCCTGTGTGACTCGGAAGGTTGGCGCGACCAAGTCAAACCAGTCCGGTCAATCGGTTTGGCAAAGATGACGGTGGGCGGCATGGTGACAGGCGAGTGGAGATGCTTGTATCCGATATTTGCATTAGCTCTCTCCTTCTTTATACCTCTCTCTCTCTCTCTTACCTTCGCCTGCAAGTATGGGCTGGCGCCCAAAGCTGATAAACCTACTTAACGCCAGTTGGTTCAACTCAGCACATGCCCATTCCGCAAAAGGTTCAGAAAAAATCTCAAAAAAGAGGGAGAGAAACAAAGAGGGGAAAAGGGGGGGAAAGGAAGGAAAGAAGAGAAAAAAACGAGCGATAATGTCGACAGACGCAGCAGTGGACGAAAAGAAACCAGGCATGAAAAAATGGGGCCAACAAACAACTCATATCCTGTCTTCACGATACATCTCATCACCTTATGCATATGTTCATCTCGAACTCGTCACTGACGGAGGACAAGATATCGCACTCGATGAGCTCATGGTCATGTCGTATTGCATGGCCGCCCTGAAGCAATTCCTCGGACTGACCGGGATAGCCATCCCCACGGACATCTTGAAAGCTCAGGACGGGGCAGCGTGGATACGGATCCCACGCGAGGACCTGAAGTCCTTTTCTGCAGCAATCACTGCCTATGGGGGCACGAGTGACGGCAGCACGCAGTACATCTTACGCATGAAGCGTTCTTCCGAGTGGCTGGGGACCATAGTTGGACAAGCGAATGCAGAGGCGACACGGCGAAGAGACGGTTGCGAACCGGTCCGGAAACCCATCTGACAATTGACGCCACACGCTCCGATGTATCTCTTTTCGCATGAACGGGTATCTACCTTCTGCAATGATACTGTTGTTGCAATCCATCCGCCCACCCCAAAATCAAAAGGTAAACCACCATTGCGGTATATCAGAAATGCCACCGTCTCCTGACTCCGAGTCAAATGCTTCCTTGATGCTTTACGCTACTGGCAGCGGGGTTTCCGCAGACGTCATAAGTGTCGGTTGAAGCCTCTACGATAAAGATGACATGATACTGCTATGAGCATACGCCTGCGAATCGTCAGAATCATCGATGCGTCGCACGGAATGATGACGAGATGCTCACCATGGGCTTTATGTCGGGGTGGGGGACAGCATCGAACTGCTCATAGTGGAGCTTGTAATCCGACTTAATGTTGATGTAGGCTCCCCTATTCTCTGTTGAGTCACAGTACCTCGGCGCGGAGAAGACTGGCGCGAACAGTTAGACAAGTAGCTCAAGAAACGCAGATCAGAGAAGGCGACGCACCCGTGATGCATCTTCCGTCATGCTGGACTTCGTAGCCGTCCATGCGGACCTCGTGACTTCGTATGACAGCTTCCAGGCCGTTCTTCTCGCAGAATGACTTGGTGACGTCGGGCCCGAACTGCATGCCAACACCTCTCTTGCTCGGTCCCCGGCCTGGCTCTTCTTGCGGGTCGGTCCACAGCATCTCCATCATGAGACCTGCCTGTCCAGGCTGTCTTTGGTTGTGTCGGTTTAGCTTGCGAATATCGTCCAACGTCACGTTGTCGTCTGAGAACAAGCCGCCGTGGAGTACAAGGTACTTGTCTCCGATCAACGTGGCCAGAGGAAGGGCCGAGAAGCTCTCCGAAAACAGTTTGAAAACCCTGGTCGAATGATCAGTCAGCGATGAGCAGCGCGCGTGACAGACGTTCCGTGCGCACCTCTCATTGTACTTGGCCCTGCATTCGCCCTCGAACCCGTAAACACGGTTCATGTCATCCGTCTCGTGATTGCCACGATTCAGGAAGAAGCCCTCGGGCCTCAGCCACTTGTAAGCATACAAGAGGAGAGCGATTTCAGTGGACCATGAGCCTCGATCCACGAAGTCGCCATTGAATAGATACCAGTGCTTCTCATTCGGTGCGCCGTTTCGGCGGAACAGCTCCATCAAGTCAAAATATTGGCCTGTCAAAGGATTAGCCTCAACGTCGTTGACCACGCCACGAGCGACGGAATTAACTTGCCGTGTGTGTCGCCGCAGACAGTCATTTCGACGTCGCTGGGTATTTGCATCTCCACCATGGTCGCCTCATCGTAGACGATCTTCTTTACTGCAATTACGATTTGGTAAACGTATTTTCGATGGATCCTTTTGCCCGTCTTGAAACGTTCTGTCATGTCGTCAATGAATTCTTGGGTCATTTCACTGCCGAGCCGCGCGCCATCATAATCTGACTCGACAACCATCGAGTCAAGGTCAAGACCTTCAGCAGCGGATGGCTCATCGCCGACCTCGATGGCAGCGAAAAACGCCAGCTGACGTACAATCTTCTTGCATTCTTCCAACTGGAGCCTCGCATCCTTGTTACTGGGATCTAATCGCACACATTCTTTGAAGTCATTAATAGCTTCCTTGGGTCGGAGAATGGCAGCTCGGGCCAATCCACGTCGGTAATGAGCCTTGGCGGGCAGTCAGCATCTTACACGATGTCGGAAGGCTCTTCTTCTGTGAGCAGCTTTGCAAACCTTGATCAGCTTAGGGTTCAGCTCCAATGCCTTGCCAGCGTCTGCGATGGCATAGCCAAACGCCTCTGACCTGATGTAAGCCTGCGTGCGGCCGTGCAGGGCCGACGAATGTTAGTCACACGACCATGTCACTGCGACCGCACGTGAGAGCAGATTAGAGGGTGATGCGCACGCACCTGGGCTCGATTGGTGAAGAACGTCGGCTCCTTGTCGTTGAGCTCGATGGCTTTGGAGTAAAAATTGACGGCAGCTGGAAAGTCGCCGGCGGAGAAGGCCTTGTTGCCCTTGTTCTTGAATTCGATAGCTTCAGTTTCTCGAGACATGGCGAGGGCGGATGGGACAGAAAGAAACCAGACGTGAGACTATTGGGTACAGAGCCGCTACGAGGTGTGTCTGGTTCTCAAGCTGTCTCAACGGCCCCAGCTTGACACGAGAGATACAGAAATGGCGAAGCAAGGAGGATCAAAAGAGGCAAGCGGCAATCCAGACGTCCCGAATCGAGTCAATGAGAGGAAAGTTATGAGATCAGACAGGCCAGGCCGGGCCAGTGTCCGTACCAGGTTCAAGGTTGTGTGGGGGGGGCGAGCCCTTCAAGCCTGCACATCTGGGGGTGCTGAGGCACCAACAGGCACGGGGACAGAAAGAAAGGTACTGGGCGGGATCGGCCTGGGCGGCGCGCTGTGGGCGCCTAGGGATGGCTTGAGAATGGGCGTGATTGATAAAGAACGGGAAAATGCGCAGCGCGCTCGACGGGCCAATCTGCATGCCCAGCTGACATGGCACACACGCCCCATTGAATAGGGAGCACCCGCTTAGTTGCATCAGTGGGGCGCTAAGCTTTCGAGGCAGTGCGCCACTTGTAGTGACACAATAAACCCGGATGGGATCTCAGACCGACAGCCAATTCTGTTTGCTGCAGGCGACGACGCTGACTGCATCTTCTTCAACGTATTGAAAATGGCTTCACCAACACATAGCACAACCACAATCCTGGTCAGGAAGCGATCAGACACGGATCTGATACCTGCCCCGCCGCCTGCCAAGAAAATCAAACGACCCAGAAGGGTATTGGACGAAGACTCGTACACCGAGGCCCTGTCGCATATCATAGCCCGGGACTTCTTCCCCGGACTCCTAGAGACTGAGATCCAACAAGAATACCTCGATGCCGTTGATTCAAAGGATTCTGCCTGGATTTCAAGTGCCAGCCGGAGGCTGCATCATGTCATGACTCCCGGAAGACGTGGAAAGCCTCCACCGTCGTCACAACACGCCAAAACCAATCTCGACCAGGGCCGCACCCCAACCTCTTTCATTGGGGATACTCCCGCCTCGACTTCTGCTTCAGTGGTACCCTCTGTGCCCCGGTTCGACACCAACATGAGCTTGACCAAATTTCAGGCGACTTACACCAGTGAGGACAACGAGAGCTTTTACAAGCTGATAGACAAACACAACCAGAAGAAGGCCGACAAGTACGCGTGGATATGGCGCGGAAACAAGCTCCCCTCGAAGCAGATGATCAAGCAGAAGGAGGTGTGCGACAGGCTGGCAGAAACTCGGAGTCTCGTGGACGACGGGTTCAAGCGCGACAGGCTCGCCATAAGAGATCGTGATGAGAGGCCTGCCCAGCCCGATTCATGGAAGGCCGCTCCGAGGAACGGGCTCATGTTCGAGCCAGACCTGGCTGATGACGTTGTCACTGTGGCTCAACGCGCCGAGGAAGCCTCGCGAATGGCTCCGAGGTCGATAGAGTACGCGAACACACGAGTTCCCATGCCTCATATTCCCTCGAGGCCACCTTCTCCAACCATGTCGTCAATAAAGCATGCAGTCGCTGGCAGACCCCGCAAAGAAGATCAAGACTCCAGCGTTCTCGGGGGGGGCGAGACACCAAGAGTGAACGGCTATTCTTTTGTCGATGACGAGGAGGATGAATCAGAGGAACCAAAGGGCCCAGTTCCCATCAACTTGGGTCCGGGAGATGCGCACAACCCTTTCAAGCTTCTGCAACAGAGGAAGCGAGAGCTTCTGCACGAACGAATGGTGGATCGAATATCGAAATCCAACAAGGAGGCTGCGAGGCACGGCCTTGCGGCCAAAGTCGCATCGCCGCAGGTACCTAAATTCGCCAGCGGCCCAAGGATATCGGGCGACTTGACGCCCGCTGCTCAAAGGCTCTGGAATTCGATGAAAATGCCCAGACACAAAACACCGGGTAGCTCCTTCGGAAAGTCTACTCCCATGAAACCGAGGGGTTCACTGTTGTGACGCGGGCAGCAGCCACCAAGGATCGACACCTTCCAACTTTGTTCTTTTCGATTTACATCAAGCGAGCTATGAATTCATGCCGGTGGGAAATGCTGATGGGAAATGCTATGGGTAATCATGAAGCTAGCGGGCGGAGCGTGCGTATTTTGGGAGTCATGGCATTCAAGTCAAGATTCGGGAGTTTGGAAAACAAAAAAGGCATCTCATCTCATTGTCACTGCGAAGACCGAGACATATTTTGAAGGGCAAACAAAATTATATCAACAACAAGATGCTCTGGCAAGCGTAAATAAGGGTTCTTACCCGTGTGTTGGTTTACATTTCAGAAGACAATAAATTGAAAGCGAGATCGACAACTAGTTGCTTCGATAAGCGTAAATAAGGCTTCATACCCGTGTGTTGATCTACATTTCAGAAGACAATAAATTGAAAGCGTTATCAACAACTAGTTGCTTTGGCAAGTGTAAACAAGGGCTTATACCCGTGTGCTCGTTTGCAATTCGGAAGATACTAAATCGACAGCGACATGTCGATACTACGTGCATAAAAAAGTTGAGGGTTCCCGACGTGGCAGGCCCACTCATTGGTGTACGACTCCATGAGGTCATCACTAATAACAGGGGGAAAAAAAAGTCGAGCTACGACGGAGCTATCAAATTAGCACATTCACACGTGGCTGCTACAAGAAAGCGACAACTTCGCGCGCGCGTTCTCCCAGCTTCACCGTCGGCGCGCTGTTGAAAGTCCGAGGTACACATGTCCTCATGAGGCTCGCTGACCTGGCAATTGACGTAGCTGCGCTGCTCAACGCCTCACGGTCGGTAGCTGCCAAGCACGTCGCCCTGAGGTCTCGGCAGATCGAAATCCAAAGCAAGACATCTGCGGCCACCTCACAATGGCGGCAGGATCAGAGAAGCTCTGCTGCAGCTTCCGGTGAAGCTCCAGGCGTCCCGAAGTCCGAATCTCATTCCGCACCGCCGCCGCCGACAACCTCGGAAGCGGTCTTTCGGCCGGCGTCGCCCGTTGATCCGTCGATAACACAAGCCGCGTCGGCCCGTGGCTCAGCCCCCGAGACTCACAGAGACTCACGGGGCAGCAAGCCAAAGGAGTCACAGGAGAACACGGCGTTCGCGAAAGCATACGAACAACGGCAGGAGGCTTTGAGAGCGGCCGCAGAACAACGCGACGTTCCGGACGAAGTGGACTTGAACATCTTCCACACAACTCATGGCTCGGCGATACTGAGCTCGTTGCGTAAGAGAGATGCGACCAAGGCACGGAGGACATCGCCCGGAGGCCCCGTCAAAGAGCACCCGCTGCGACACTGGCCCGGCCCGCCGCCAGTCATAGCAGAAGCGACTCCGGATCGAGATGATAGTTTAGAGCCAAACGCAGCTTATGGTTCAGCAACCGCTCCGACTATACCGACAGTCTCGACGGAGCCGTCACCTATAATAGAAGCTGAGGCCCCTGCTCAGTCCCAGGGGTCAACGCCGGAGCCGTCACCTGTCAAGGAAGCCAAAGCTTCTACCCTGCCCCATGAATCACCTATCACAGAAGCTGAGGCTCCTACCCAGCCCCAGAAGTCAACACCGGAGCCATCACCCGCCATGGAAGCTGAGGCTCCTGCCCAGCCGCAAGAGTCAACGCCGGAGCCATGGCCCGTCACGGAAGCCGAGGCTTCTGCCCAGCCCCAGGAGCCAACGCCGAAGCTTGAAAGGGGAAAGGCTGACGAAGAGACGGTCGAATTAGCCAAGGAACTGGCCGCTGCAGAATCAGTGACCGGTTCGGCATCAAGTCCCGCGCTGAGAGAGTCCAAGGTGCCAGCGTCGCGTTTCAGCCGACTATGGAATTATGGCGGGCTCGCGGCAGGCATGCTCGGAGGTGCCATGACGGAGAGTGTCAGCCGAGCATTCGGCGGCGGGGGACAAGGTTCAGTGCTGCTCAGCGGCAAGAACATGGAGCGCATGGTGGCCAAGCTGTCACGCATGCGCGGCGCGGCCCTCAAGCTCGGGCAGATGATGAGTTTCCAGGACTCCAAGATGCTCCCGGCGCCGATACAGGAGGTCTTGCAACGGGTGCAGGACAGGGCCGATTACATGCCCTCATGGCAGAGGGACAGGGTGCTCGTGAGCAATCTCGGCGAGAACTGGCGTGATCTCTTCAGTGACTTTGAAGAGACGCCGATCGCGGCCGCTTCGATTGGGCAGGTTCACAGAGCCAGGCTCGCGGCCAACGGAGTCAAGGTGGCCGTCAAGATCCAGTTCCCCGGCGTGGCCGACTCAATCAACTCCGATCTGGACAACCTCGGCATCCTGCTCAACGCGACCAAGCTCCTCCCCAAGGGCCTGTACCTCAACAAGACCATCGACAACGCGCGTCTCGAGCTCGGCTGGGAATGCGACTACGAGCGCGAGGCGCAGTGTGCCACGCGCTACCGCGAGCTTCTCCAGGGCGAAGAGGACGTCTTCCTGTCCCCTGCCGTGCACCCCGAGGCATGCGGCAAGCAGGTCCTCACGATGGACTTTATGGACGGCGTGGGCGTCACGCGCATCAAGTCCTTCACCCCTCAGCAGCGCGACTGGATCGGCACGCAGATCATGCGTCTGTGCCTCCGCGAAATCACAGAGTTCCGCTTCATGCAGACGGATCCCAACTGGACCAACTTCCTGTACAACGCCGACCGCAACAGGCTCGTGCTTCTCGACTTTGGCGCCTCGAGGGAGTATCCCGAGGCGTTTGTGCGGCAGTACGTACAGCTCCTGGAGGCGGCGTCGCGGTCTGACCGGACCGCCATCAAGGATCTCTCGGAGAGGCTGGGCTACCTGACCGGCCACGAGAGCCGGACCATGCTCGACGCGCACACCAGGTCGATTCTGACCCTGGCGGAGCCCTTCATGGAGACGGCCCCGGACGTGTACGACTTTGAAGATCAGACAATCACGGAGCGCGTCAAGGCCCTCATCCCCGTGATGCTCAGGGAGAGGCTGGCTCCCCCGCCCGAGGAGACGTATAGCTTGCACCGCAAACTCAGTGGCGCGTTTCTGCTGTGCGCCAGGCTGGGCAGCAAAGTGCCCTGCAGAGACTTGTTTGCCGAGGCTGTCAAGAAGTCTGGGTACGTGCACTCGAAGTAGCGCGCAGGTCCTCGGGTCAGAGAAAGGATTCACAGCCCCGGCCTGGAGGAGGGGGAGACTCGACCAACGCACTGCCATGAGCAGGGATCGCGTTGCCAAGTCTTGCGGGCGGCAAAACGTCGCCAGTGGCACGCACGTACGTGGATTGAAAGAGGGAAAGAAGGAAAGAAAGAAAGAAAGAAAGAAAGAAAGAAAGAAAGAAAGAAAGAAAGAAAGGAGAAACTCAGATGTAGCATATGTAGCAAGTCCAAGCTCTTCTCTGCTAATATATTATATATATATGTCCCATCACACCATGTGCGTCTCGTCGGTTCATCGCCGTCTGACCAGCTGATCGAGCTGCTTCTTCTCCTTGCCCGCCACCTTCTTCCGCCTCCGCTCCACCGCCTTGTCGACCTGCTTGGCGCTCATCTTGTCGAACCTGTTCAGGAGCACCTGCTTCTTCTGCTCGCTCCTCTTCAGGTAAAAGGGCGTCTTGCCCTGCGCGACCAGCTCCTTCTCCCTGCGCCGGTGCTCGGCGAGCACGCTGTCCTCCTCGTCCTTCTTCAGCTGCGCCTTCTTGCGCGACTCCATGGCCAGCAGCTGCCGCTTGAGCGCTTCCTGCTGCGCCGCCGCGGGACCGTCCCGCCGCTTGGCCGCGGCCCTGATGCGCGCGCGCAGCTCGGCCATCTCGCTCTCGCGGTAGTCGTCCAGGAAGGCGTACGCGCGCCGCGTCCTGGCCTCGTCGACCTTGCCGCCGACGACGAGCGGGTCGAAGCGCGGGTCTCGGGGCTTCCGGCGCGCGTCGGGGGGAGCGAGGATCTCGCGGAGCCGGGACACGGGCCGTTTGGAGGTTTGCTCTGCCGGCGCGTTTTTAGACGGCCGTTTGGTGGGCGGCGGCCTCTCCTTTTTGGTCTTGGACGTCGTCGTCGTCGGTTTGCGAAAGGACGCTGGTTTGTGGGCGGTGGACGGCTCCTCGTCTGCATCTGGTCTGTTGCGCTTGCGCGCGGTCGTGATTGAGAGAGATGCTTGCGCGCGCGCTAATGCGCCAAAGGACACGGAGGAGAGGTCAATCTTTTGCGAAGCATCGTCGTCCTTGCTGTGGTTAGCCCGCACGCACGTGGCGGAGGTGCGCCCAAGAGTGTCAACATACTGATTCTCCGTCTTCTCGTTCTTCCTCTTCCTCTCCTTCTTCTTCGTCTTCAGAATCGTCGTCGTCATCGTCGTCGTCGTCGTCTTCTGAACCTTGCGAACCTTGATCGCTCTCAGATGCGATGATTTGCTCGCTGGTCTCCTCCGCCGACTCGCCCGCTGCCTCGGGCTCCTCCTCCCACTGGTCGTCCTTTTTCCTGGGGCGCACCCCTGGACCTGGCTTATCGATAGGGCGGGCCGTTTTCGTTGCAAATGCCCCGCCAAATACCTACCTCCCGTCACTTTATTAGGGTCAGGGTGAATCTTTTGATCGACTATATCAAAGGTGATACGCTCCATTGGAGTCGTGCATGGGCTCACAACGAATCGCCGTCCCCTGATTTTCCCTGCTCTTCGTATCGCGGTTTCCTGGGGGCTTCTTACGGTCTGCTCAAGTCATTCCCACGAGACGATGACCCCGGCACCCACCATCCCTGCACCTGCAACGGTTGTTAACTGATGTTTTTCATTACCCTACTTTACTTTCAGGGACCAATGAGCAGCCGGACATGCCGCCTTGAAGCCGGGCCAGCCAGCCAATCCTAGAGAGCCCAACACCACCACGAGAATCACCACCACCTTTGTTGCAGGGAAGCAGCAGCACAGACCGGAGCATATTCACCTCAGTCAGCTTGTCCCCATGTTACCACGATTCTTTCGACGCTCAATTGCTTCAAGATCGCTTCCCATACGAGCTTCGTCCAAGAACTACGCCCTCAGCATGGCTGCGGCCACCGCCACCGCCATTGCCGTATCGGCTCCCCGGCATCTTCCCTCTGCGGCGGCCTCTTCATCTGCTCCGAGTCCTAGTCTCGCGCTGCCGGCAGCACCCAAGAAGAAGAAGGGCATCATGCGAAAGAGCAAAGCGCTCAAGGAGTGTCTTCTATTGCAAAAGAATCAACACCACCATCACCACAACCACAACCACCACCAACAGCCGTCGCCGCTGCCGCCGCAACCCACCCACCAAAAACCAAAGGCGCGTCAAAAACCCTCTCCCCAATCCGGCGGCATACCGGACCCCTCAGAAGCCTACCTGGAGCAGGCCACCGGGCCCGTCACGCCGTCCGGCCAAGCTCTGCCCGCCCCCCTCCCGCTCCCGCGCCCGCGCCAGATCCTCGTGATCCTCGACCTCAACGGCACGCTCCTCTACCGCCCCGACCGCCGGCACTCGGGCAACTTCATCGCGCGCCCGCACGCGGAGCCGTTCCTGTCCTACTGCCTCGACACCTTCGTCCTCGCCATCTGGTCGTCGGCCAAGCCCGAGAACGTCCGCAAGATGGTGGCCAAGCTGCTCACCCCCGCCCAGGCCGCCCGCTGCGTCGTCATCTGGGCCCGCGACAAGCTCGGCCTCTGCGCCGACGACTACAGCGCCCGCGTCCAGGTCTACAAGCGCCTGTCGGTCGTGTGGGCCGACGAGCGCGTCCAGCAGGCCCATCCGGGGCACGACGCCGGCGCGCGCTGGGACCAGACCAACACCGTGCTCGTCGACGACTCGGCCGAAAAGGGACGCAGCGAGCCGTACAACATACTGCCGCTGCCGGAATTCTCCGGACCGTCTGGCGAGGTGCCCAACGTGCTGCCCCAGGTGCACGACTATCTGAACGCGCTGTGCTATCAGCCTGATATCAGCCGATACATGCGCCGGAATCCCTTCACCCTCGACCCGGGTTATGCCCTGCCCGCGGATGCATGAGAGAGAGGAGAATTTTAAAGGGGGTTTTCTCCATGGCGCATATTCATTAACTCAACTTTTTTTTTTTTCTTTTTTTCTTTTTCCAGCTTTACCCACGATAGGTCTTGTTTCTTCCTGTTTAGAGAAAAGTACTGCATCTAGACATGCTGCATCATTGCGCGGAGTTCAAGGTCAAGCACCCGACAGTGGAACCATTGTGCATCTTGACATGGGCGTGCGAGACGCGCTGGCACTGCTGTCCTCTGCCCCGGGGGGCACACCACATTCACCTCAGTAGATCCATGTTCCGTGGTCAAAGTTCGAGTCAAAACGGCGGGCCCGATGGTGGCGCAAACCTGGCTGGCCCTGAACTTTTTTTTGTGTATCTCGAGTGCGGATTCATGTGGGAAGGCGTTATGGCCACCGAGCGTGCCGCACGTCGAGCCGTTCCGAAAAGGTTTGACAATTTGTCTTTGAGTCGTTCTATGGACACTGTCAGTCTTTAGAACCTACGAGCGGAGGTGGGCATCTTGGTATGCCGCTTTCCAGCAGAATTATGGAGAGGCCAGTCAGACACATCACTTGTCTTATGCACTGTCATTCACAGAACTCTATCAAACATACACAACTCCTGTTGCCGCGGTCAAAGGAGCATGAATACAAGTATATAATCACAAGCAAAGCAAATGGATGATCTGGTCATTGTTCTATACGTGTGCAATATCGGTATCACGCCGTCTGATATTCGACATTCCATAAAGACATCACACATCATGCAGTAAGACACCAGTTGCTAAGCGAGCGAGTATTGTCTCGTCTCAACCTGTCGCCTCCAGACATCCAAAGCCTTACTTGAAGACCTTGCCGCAGGCATGAGCGTACTCCTTGCCGTCAACAGATACACCCTTCTCCCAAGACCACATGTTCTCAAGGAAAGCACGGTCCTCCGCGTTCTTGGGGTCGAGTTTGGTGAACTTATAGCTCTCCCAGTCGGGGGCTACATCGAAAACTGGCTCGTGCTCCTGGCCACGAATGACAAAGGCCCCCTGAATGACAGAGTTGTTGCTTTCACCATAGACAGAGGCGCTGCCGAAAAGGTACTTGCGTGAACCTTCCAGACGGGTGTTGAATCCGCCAATGAGGTTGTTGGACATGAAAGTCAGGGTGAGCTCGTCGTTGTACTTGTAGTCGCAGCGCCAGATGGAATATTCTTCAAAAGGCACATTCTCCCAGAACCACTTGAGCGCATCGGGTGTCTCGTTGTTCGAGAAGTGACGCTTCCACTCATCGAGAGGGAAAGTGGCACGAGGCAATAGGTCAATGGGATGCTTGGGCTTGGGAGCCGGGGCATCCTCCTCAGTCTGAGCAGCAGGGGCCGCAGCAGGCTTGGGCTTAGGAGCCTCCTTGGCAGCCTCGGGCTTCTTGGGCGCGACGTTGGTCAAAACGGGCTTCTCAATATAGTCGGCCTTTTTGGCAACGGCAGTGTAGATTGGCTGGTTGACAACAGTGTCATACCAACGGGTGATGTTGGGGTGCTGCTGGCGCCACTGCTTGTCGAAAAAGTTCTCGAACCCACGGTGGAGGAGAGGGGCACTGAAGAGATCAGCAAGAGTGATTCGCTCGCCTACGAGGAACGTGTTCAGCAGGAGATGCTGCTCCACGGCCTCAAGAGCCTTCTCAGTGGCCTTGGTGGAGTCATCGACGTTCTTCTTATTGTAGGGCTGGCGGCCGACGAGGGGTCGGTACCAGTTGCCCAGGGGCTCGAAGATTTCAGCGTTGAAGTATGACATCCATTTCAGGATGGAGGCATAGCTGTCGAAAGTTAGTATCTTAATCTCAGAGGAGAATTTTGCGAGCATAGACGTACTCCTGCTTGGTCTTGCCGAGAAGGGTTGTCTTCTCATTCTGGGAGGTAACTATCGCCAAGAGTCAGCAGCCATCGCAATATGCACTCATAAAACATTTTTTCGACACAAATTGAAGAAAGTGAATACAATGGGCAACGGTCAGACTTTAGACTATATCCACACAAAGTGTTTCAGACAGGGATAACTGTATTAGAAGCTAGTTCATCATATCAAAGGAAGCCCAGGAACCAAAATGGCATGAAAAATTTGTCATGTTCTCAAGGACACTCCTAAGAGGAATCCGAGAACACGGAGAGCTTACCATAGATGGCGACGGCGATTGCCTCAGACAGAACGAAACCGTCTGATCCAACAAAGGCAGGAATCTTGCCGAGAGGGCTGGCTTTCTGGTGCTCGACGGTTGGTTTGCCGAACTCAGCCTCAGCCAGTGTCAGCTCGAGGTTGTTGGCCTTGGCTACGGCCTTGATGCCAATAGACCGGGGATTGTCCTGCAAAACCAAGAGGGCGCAGTCAGCAAAACAGCCTTGAGGCGAGCTTGGAGAGGAAATAAAAAATGACAATCATCAACTTACCGACTTGGTGAATAGAGTGCCGAAAGTCATCTTGTCAATGTTGTCTGCTGAAGTTTGAAGTGATGGAGAGAGGAAATTTTAAATTGGGCTGTGAAGTTTTGGGGTTTGCCCCGCGCTAATTGCGGCTGACACTGTGGCTAGAACCGTGATGGATAGTGTGGCTTCTGGTGCTCCTATCTAATCGCCACGTGACTGTCTCGATACGAAAGCTTTGTTACTTGAACCACCCAGGGGTTGACTGACAACTTTGATATAGATGCCTGGTTGGAGCGTCACCCTTAACTTGCCGGAGCTGCCGCTGTCCATTGCGGAAAGGAGCGATGGCCACCCTCGCGAACAAATTATGGCAAATTCGATGCCCTCGACGGCCAATGAGACTTGGATGGCATGGTTCAGCGTGCGCGCGAATGGTTCCTTCGGGCATCAGAAACATCAACACAATACCACAGGACGATCATAACAGCATCTATTCGTCGACTGCATTAGTCGAGCCTATTCAAATACCGTATCAGAGCGTCAAGTACGCACGAACGGTCCCAGTCACTCCGTCGTACTTCTCTCGCGAGCCTCAATTCAATGATTTATACATACGCCTATCAAATCTCCTAAGAAAATACCATCATCTGCCGACAGTTGCACAGAGTGAAGCGCCTCAAACACCATGGACCGCACTCGAAGCGTTCAGGGCTCAGCTGGGTGAGCCGATCAAGGCCTCGCACTATAACGAAGTCTTGCGCGTAGCCAAAAGATTGAATCTCATTGAACCGACTCTGCGTCCTGCCGATGTCAAGTTGGCTCTTCAGAGATTTGCGCGCGCGACCGATCCAACGCTCAACAAGCCTCGTCCCATCGAGATTGATAGCTTTGGGAGGGCTGTTGCTATGGGCAAGCGAAAGGAGTCTACAGCGCGTGCATTTGTCGTCGAGGGAAACGGAGAAGTTCTCGTCAACGGCAAGCCGCTCAACGAAGCTTTTGGCCGCGTCCACGACCGTGAGAGTGCTGTTTGGGCACTCACATCTACGGGGAGATTGGATAAGTACAACGTCTGGATCCTCGTCGAGGGCGGTGGCTTGACGGGTCAGGCAGAGGCCAGCGCCCTGGCAATCGCCAAAGCTTTGGTAGTACATGAACCGAGATTGAAGCCAGCTCTCAGGCAAGGTACGTGAACTCGAAATCGATGCGCTTGAGCGCAGATCGATGATCGTCCTCATAGTGTCAGATGCTTACACCTTCTCGTAGCCGGCTGCATCACAAGAGACCCGAGAACTGTAGAAAGGAAGAAGCACGGTCGTGTGAAGGCTAGAAAGGGGCCGGCATGGGTCAAGCGATAGCCAGGCCCTCGTCGGCCGGCCTATTCTGCGTCGCGATCGTGGTTTCCTTTCTTTCTTCTTTTTTTTTTTTGGCGCTGACGACGCCCGCTTACGGATGATTTTTTTGCCGGGTCTCTCGTTTGGGCCGAGGTGGTTGGCAAATGCCTCAGCCCATTTCTAAGTTGTATGCTCTGGCGCACGAATACACTGGCTGATACCTTTGTCTCGAGTTCAGGTTGGGCTGCTTCCACAAGTGAGCATCCTGTCGTGTCGATGCGCGGTATTGACTTGCCACAACCGCCACTCGGGGCATTTGCATGTGCGATTCGTCTCAAGATCTCGTCAATAGGAGTGTCACTAAGCTCCGCCCGCCTTGGGCGAGGGCACTGGGGGGTTACTCAGTAGTATGACGGAGATTCTTGCACGCTAAGACAATACAAGATCTCTGAACCCTCATCTGTAGACCGCCACCGGCGGGGAAAGGGGGCCGGTGCTCGTGAACAGGCAATATGTAGCCAGCACTACCACCCCGATCTGCGCCCATACAAAATACGTAAAGCTCTTTCCTTCTTGAGATGCCTGCTTGCCTCACCACAAATTGCCGGTTTACCAAACAAGGCATGGTGGACGGGTCCTCTGTGACTTCAATTGGCCGAGAGCTGCTGCACTCCGAATGCGAGATGGAAGAAGAGGAGAGGTATGGCTCCACGTGCCAAGTTAACCGGACAGGTGCAGAAAAATCGTATCCGTGGCATGTACTCCGTACAGCATGTCTGATGTAAACGATGACACGAATAAACTTGAAACGCACAATAAATTGCTAACGGCTGCCGGCGTGTTTTGTACAATTGAACTGACAATTTTTGCTCACACAGTCGATGCTCTGACAACGACGACGGCCGATGCAGGGGGAAACAACCGAGAGCAATGAACCCTCTGTTTGTGTGCCCCATGTGAGTGTAAGCGATAATTGTAGTGTGTGTGGTGGTAATATCTGTGAATTCTAAAGGCGCACGTGAAGAGCCGGCGATCCTCCAAGCAGGCGCAATGCAGCGTCAGCAATCAACCTTTGGCGCCTAGAACGGACGCTGGCCTGACACATCTAATCCCAGATTTCGTCCGATTTGCAGGCAGGACATACCGCTCCGATGGACAGGGACAAGAGACAGATGCGTATTGTACGTGCATCTGCTAGACAATGGAGGGGGGGCTGCAGCAGGGTAGGAGTTCTAGAAGACGAATGTGGATAAGGGTTCACTTGTCTCGTGCTCGGCACCGCTGGGCATGATGGGAACTGCAAGATGGAGACTAGGCCAAGGCCAGGCCCATTGTCAATGCGCTCGTGGGCCCATGCAAACATGGTGTGCTGTGAATATATGGCTCAATGGCAAGTGTGGGCGATTGTGACGGTAGCCACAAGAGGAAATGGAAAGAGGATTTTTTTCTTCGTCATTATTGTTCGCTACAGCTCGGCCCCGAAGGTCTGCGAAGGGGCTGCTAGGCCGGGCTGAGACATGCCATTCGAGCCGGCGTTCAGGAGAAGGCATGTTAATTTGCCGCTGCTGCACATGCGTACGAGCTTGACATCGGCAAGCAGATGGGCTATTGTGTGCCGTGTTATGCTTGTGCCCGTGGCGCCGTTGGGAGAGTTTCTCTTACTTCACAACGTCCAATCGCAGAATCCTCGAGTGGTTGGCGTTCTGACGAGTGGAACTCTGACAGGCTCTCCCATTCGCGCCAAGAGGGACCGGACTAGTGAGGCTTTGTTAGTGCAGAAGATGCGCATAATGAGCACACCAAGCCGCGACAGTGACGTCCCTACTTGCTCCCCGCTGCGATCCATAAGTCTATATGATAGAAGGGCCGAGTGGCTCGCCTTGTCAGCTTCCCCCACAGGTCTGCGGCAGATCACGCGCTGTTTGCAGAGCCGAAGTGACTCGTTGATAAGTTTGATCGGTGTGCCGAGTAAGCAAAGGGGCATTACTCCCTTATTCTTTCTTCCCTTCTCCTTCTCTCCCTTAAATCGCCGTCGAATTCGCAAACAATTGCTCCCGAGGAGCGGCGCGTTCGACCTGTTTCGTTCCGTCAATCATGACAGAACACTGACAGGAAGGTGAGCAGCTTGTCGTGTCGCTGACATGTATCTGCGGTGCAAAGCCAGGCGCGACGAATAGTGTGGCTCTGGATCATATTGAAAACTACCCAGTCTGGCCTCTGTCCATTCCAACGGCCGACTTCGACATCAAGTCCCCTAAAGTCATGATTGGTCTGGCAATGCCCCGTGGTACGAATACATGCGGTAATCGTCGTGGGCCGTGCCTGAAATGAACTGGGCCTAATGCGCTGCTAGCTCCTTATGCGTTGCCGATTATAGGCACTTGGGTTGGACTGAGGAAATGAGGCCCTTGATTGGCAAGGCCCTGGAAAGGATAGCGCGTCCCATGATCTGATGGCGATGCGCGTCAATGACACAGAGTGAATTTAACCCTTGTCATGATTGACGTCAAGCTGCCACTTTCACTGGATACGAAATGGTTCGTGATCGAGGACCTCCAAAAAAAAAACAAAAAATAAAAGACAGGGGCCTCGATCGGACTGGGGGGTATATCAGAGGCAGCCTGGCTTCTCGACGTAGGCCATGCTAATCAAGAATCTTACGTACACGTATTCCCACATAGATAGATGAGTCAGTCGGTTCTTGAGCGAGAGCAGGAATGACTTACACTCAACCTCGTGCATGAGGACATCACCTACTCAGCGCACTCGGCACGTGGCCATGGGTGTTCCGAAAGTACCGCACTGCACCGCATACGTATGGAGTCAGGAGCGCTACGCGATTTGCTCCTGCGCAGCGAGGCTCAAACTCATCTGAACTCGGCCTCACAGTAGCCCGGAAGCCTGACTCGCAGCATCTTTTGGCTGTCTTGAAACCGCGTTGACTTTGGACGAGGTTGATCACTCAAGGAAAATGTGTCGTCCAGTCTATGCAGGTATGAGGAGGACAATCCGGTGATCCCTGAAAACTATTTTTGTGTGCGATTGTGTTTTGACCGGTGGGAGTTCCCCGCGAGCGACAACGTTTTGCAAGTATATTGCATACGTAGCAGATAGAGGAGTGTGCGGGATGGCCAGCCGTCACATCGAGTATCAAGATTTGATATGGTGGCGCTCACTACTCTGGCCGTGCGTGTGTCTTGCACCATCCCATTCGGATGCTGGGCAGCAGCAGCAGGCCGAGTTTCTCGAAATGGTCCATCAACCTTTCGGATGGGGGAGGGATCGTTTTGCCGCCTTCTCGCTTTCCGTTGACTAGTGCGTCGGCTTCAGGGGTGGTCCTGGAGTGCAGGTGTCTCTGCAAGTTCCCGTGTGTCGGACACGATGCTGAAGGGGGAACTCCGCCGGTCTACGCCCAATGCGGCAAGTCTCTGTTTGACGTGAAAAGGAAGAAAAATGAGAAAGAAAAAGAAGAGGGAAAAATTTTTTCAAGACTTTGAGGGCGACGACAGAGTCAAGCTCGGAAAGGCGGAGGCAATGCTCTTGGACTTGGGCTGATGACGGCGTGGGAAAGCGTGCTTCAATGCAAATAGAGAGCATCTGGCGTCGGGACTGGACAGAGCCGCACCTTCCATTCCTTTGCCTCTTGCCTTGCATAATAAATTTGTCAGGAAGCACCCAGACACCCATTCGAGCTCTTGCAGCGTGGACTTTATGCGCAGCAACTCCTGCCTCAGAGTCATCAGTCAATCAACAGCCACGTCTTTTCCTTCAACGCCTTGTGCCCCGTTGCTGTCCGTGAGCCATTTTTGCCATACCTAACCCAAGAATTTGACAGAATGACACGCCAGTCCGCGAAGGGAGGGCCGACATGGATCCGGGCCCTAATCGTCAATGCGGGCCTCCCTCTCGAGCTCGCCGCCATTCTCCGTCTGTCCGCAAGACACGCGACGGCGATGACGGCAAGACTGCTCTCGGAGGTGAAGGCTCGCAGCAGAAGACGACGGCCATGCACGGCCGCTGAGAGCTGTCTGGCATCATTAAGTACGTACAGCACGGTCCGTCGAGCGCCCGGCATCCGGTAGTCTTACCCCAAAGGCAAAGCACCAGAGCTCTCCTCCGTACAGGATGCATGTCCCGGTTGGTCCCATCGGCAATGTCACGCAATAAAGACGGAGGCGCCTGGGGGCACACGTTGTCCAATGTTTGGCAACCGTTGGTCTCCGTGCGGAGCAGATAGTGCTCCCCGATCAGGACCGTGCGGCCGTTGCAGCACCCGTACAGTGGCAGCCTGTACCCTCAACATCATGGCGCGGCTGTCTGGCCGTAGACCTTGACCTGGTCGTTGGGCGAGATTTGGCCCGCCAGCCTTGCCACGGTATATTGCAGCCGGCCAAGAGGAAACCTCGAATATTTAGGTGGACGGCAATCTTGCAAGCATCTCCGTCCGAGGCCGTTGGTCCTCACTTGCTTGGCGAGGCGGCACCGGCGCCTCTTCGCGGCTGCCGAGATGCCTTCGGTATTGTACTCGGTTGGTCGCCGAGGCAACTTGCGCCTTCGGTCAAACCGAGAACCACAATCCTTTTGCTTGCGACTGAAATCTGTGTCTCAGATGGTGGGCAGGCTTTGCGGCCCCCGGCTGGACTCTGTCTTCTGCCTATGATCTATTCTGGGTCTGGCCTCTGCTCTCAGTCATGCTCAAGGGGGGCCATCGTCATCTGCCAAAGGACCCTGTCCTGCTTGGCAAGTTCATCTCCCCGGGTCGACTCGACCGTACAGTATGTACGTGCTCGCTGTTTCGTATCCCGTTGGCCTCATTCTTCCGTGCACACTGTTTGTGCGGCGAGGCTTCCGCTTGCTCCGCGACATCCACGTGTAGACGGACTGGCTTCATGGTCTCGCGTCAGAGCCACTATCAGGGTTGTTGATCGGCATGACCTGGTCTCTTCTGCACCGATATTCAATATCCCGCGTGAACTTCTGCACGGCTGCGCTATTTTCACCTCCAGATGCCATGGCGAGGCCCCTGTCGAAGCCTGTTCAGAGCCTAAAAGCCGCCGGCTTCAATGCCCCAAAGGCGTTGCCCTACTCGTCTATCGACAACGCGTCTTTTCACCTCAGGCCCGTACCCTCAATCAAAAGGTGCAGATCTGGAGTGCGGCGCTGAGAATCAGGCGCTTGTGCCTCTCAAGTACATCTTCTCCCACACCCCTGTTCACTGAATCAGGCCTTTACTTGAGGCCATAGAGGAACACCAGCGATGGTGTGAACGCAGAGGGATCAATTCATTCCTCTCGGAGTGAAATCTGCCCTTCCGGAAGGGCCATGCAAGACGCGAGGCTAGGCGTTTGAAATTGCTCTGACCGGACCAGGAGAGGGAACTATGACTCTTGGTTCCTTTTGTTTCTCTGATGACGACAAAGGGACACTGGAGCATGACGTTTTACTCGCCGTGAGTCTCTCTGCCTGACGACGAACCCTGCTCTGGCTGCACTTGGACCACCAGACTGCTTTTTTGGGGAACGAGGCGTGAGACAAGATGGGCTCTCCCGCCCGCGCCCCCTCCAATTCCTTGCCACACACCCCTCCCTCAATACGGCGTGTTTTAGCTCTGCTCTCACTCTGCCCTCCCTCACCCATCTCAAGCCACAGTGTGGCCGGCGTCGACAGCACTTCTTGTTTGTCCTTGCCGCTTGTCATCGCTGTCGGCCCCCCCTGCCAGATCTTGCACAATCCACAGAACGATGTGTGGGCGCAAATCAAAGTCGGCACGACTTTTTCCTTCCTTCTCTCGTTCCTTGCCGCAACTCCAGATCTCGCATTTGCTAGTGTCATCAGCCATGCCCTCAGCTTTCGCCTGCCCACGTGCCACCTGCCAAATTTCGTCCTTTAGCACAACGGTTTGGGAGTCTAGTTAGAGAAAGAAAAAAAAAAGTCCTATGCACTGGGTCACAATCTGGATCATCCCACCCGGGCCCATGGTGTGCCATCCGTGCCCTTCTTCTTTGTGTCCAAGTCCAATTGTGTCTGGGGCTTTCTGTAAGGCCATACCAGTCCCGCGCACAACGGAGCACGCGCACCTGGGCTCTAGTTCTTTTGGACTCGGCAAGGAAAGCATAGTGAAGACAAATGTCGCATTCGAGCGCCCAATGTCTTGGTATTGCTCCGTTCGCGGACCCAATTTGGCGGGAATGGCTGATCGCGCGTTGATTGTATAAGACCCGACCACGTTCCTTCACTTGGGTCGCCATTTGAGTGATTTGCCTTTTCAAAAGTTACTTGACGCTCTCGCCTGACTACCTGTCCCTTGACCATTGAATTGTGCCGGTCCGGCTTCTCTCAGCATCCCACCTTCCGAAAAGCCTGTCAGGCTCCGATATCCCAGGACCTGCGACTGGACACTGACTCAGTTCTGGCTCTGCAAGCCACCGAAGCGACCCTGGTGCCGTTTTGCATCCCCTCCCCCCCCCCTCCCTTGCCAGAGATCGGGCATCTTGCAGGGGCAAGATTATCATGCCGGAGGTCAAGGTCGAATTTTCAGAAATACTGATCACAGTTGCCACGAGTCGTAAAGAGAGTTCTGGGACCTGGTTGGCTTACTACTAGCACCGTCTACGCTCGATCTGTCACAGTCTGGCCTTAAACTCCAGTTTGGGTTTCTTTCCGGTCAGGATCGTGTGGCCCTGAACAAACTCGCAGCTCAGTACATGAGTTGTGATTGTATCTTGAGGGCATGAAATCTCTTGAACTGAGTTTTGGTGAATTCGGCCCATCTGACGGACCCATCCACCCCTAAAGGCCTTGACATGACAGTTTGGGCCGCGACTATGCCTCTAATTTTGGTCTTGGACAAACAGCCTTTATAATTCCCATCAGACCACGCAGAAATTCGATTGCTGTTGCAGAGCAAGTGTACAGACAAATCCGATTTCCCTCCCACCCCCCACCCCCCCTTGGCGCGTTGCCATTCACTGTTGATCTCGAGCTTCCGTCAGAGCCTCGAGATTTCTGCTGGCCAAGAAAAACAGATACTCCTCTGTTCACCCTCCAATCTCCCGGCCACACCCTCCCTTTACTTGTGTTGCGTGGTTCATCTCCAAAGGCAGCATCATTTCGCGACTTTTTTAAAAAAGCTACCCGGGCCCCCCTCCCCGATACACTCTCACCAACGTTGATGTTTTGTTGAGGTTGCACTATCTGCGCAAACAGTGTAACGCGGCTCAGTGGAAACTCGGGAAGGTGAAAGAGCAGTTGGTCAGTTCGTGGCATGGACCAAACTCGCCGCGGCGGGAGGCAGAATGAGCACTCGGTTCATCAGACTTCGCGTTCAAGGTACCCGCCACACGTCCCTGCATCACAAGACGTCTCGGTAGCAGGAAGCACAGCCGAACGATTTAGGCCCTCGCCGCTCAACTTGTCGACGTCGACGCCAAGGAGCATGGGAGCGGGGGGCAATTACAATAATTACTATCAAGAATCTCCGTCCACGTTTTCGGCCTCCACAATGTCATCATCTATGCTCGCCTACGGCGCCGACTATGGAAGCGATACGAGGAATCAGACGTCCGGGATGGGCAGCTACAATGCCGGTATGATGATGTACAACGTGCCGCACACGGCAGCACAACAGTCCGTTTATGACACGCAACAATTCACGCCGCGGCAACATGCAGCCATGCAGATGATGCCCTCGGATGTCGCGTCGACCTACTTTGCCGGCTCAGAGGGAGCAACTAACACCGGGTCTTCGTCCCTGCAGACGTCGGCTCAAAACTCGAGCAGCTCGCCCAGTGTGTACCAGCAGCACAATCCCGGTCTCTCCTATTCCAGCAACATGTCCGGTAGCAACAACAACAACAACCACAACCACAGCAGCAGCAGCAGCAGCGAGATGCATCATCAGGCGGGCGGCTCCCACCACCAGCAGCAGCAGCAGGCCCCCGCCACTACCGCCAGCGCCGGAGCGGCTGCCGACAACCGCGAGTTCCCCAACGACGACACGACGGCAGAGAAATGGAGCAGTTTCCAAAGACAGCTGGGAGCCCTGTTCCAGGAAATATCGAATGGGCAGCTGGAGAGAGCGGCGGAAGCGCTATTGAGCATATCCACCTGGATGCTGTCACAGGTGGTGGAGCTAGGTATGGGAATTGCAGATGCGCCTTTCTTTTCTCCCTTTTTTTTTTCTTTTTTCCACACTCGACACAGGCCTTGACCAAAAGAAGAAAGAGAGACAAGGAAATTTTAAAAGACGAAGCTGCGAAAAAAAAAATAGAAATAAAAAGAGAAAACAAGCTGACAGGGTAAACCCAACTTTTAGGCTTGCATCAGGACAACCAAGCCCTGCATGAAGACCGGCTGCGAGTGTGGAACGACTTCAACCACGCTTGGCTCGCTCTGGCATTTCAACAAAAGGAACTCATGGCGTCTGGCCGACAGGTATCGAGATCACAGCGCCTGATGAGCGAGGAGGCTGTCAAAAAACTGGGAGATGAGCTGATACGGTTGTGCGACGGCATCGAACGCCACGGCCTGGTCGACTATCAGTATGGAGTTTGGGAAGAACAGATCGAAGCAGGTTCGTCGTTCAACGGCCGGAACAAAAAAAAAGCCTAGTCACGCAAAACCCAGCCCCCC
>AZGY01000023.1:342479-383593 GCA_001636675.1 Moelleriella libera RCEF 2490
TTTTTTTTTTTGTTCTTTCCTTTTATTTTCCCATTGTCTCTCTCCCCCCCCTCTCTCCCTAGCTCTCTACTCGCTCTCTGCCTATACTTTACGCAAGCCATGGCGGCGCTATGGAACGGCTCGCTCGCTATCCTTCGATCCAACCCTACGGGTCGCCGTCCACTTTTTCGGCGAATGGAGCATGTCAAGTCCTAATAGTTTTATGCATACAGGGGATGATGGGGGCCAAGAATTGGGTTGGGCATGCCGGGGAATCTGCAATGGTGGTATTGGAGAGGTGTGTGTTTGTGTGTATGGGTGTGTAGGGTGTTGGAGTGTGCGCGTGTGTGTGTGTGCGTCTGCATGCGTCGAGAACGGGACCTTCTCCTTTTGGCTCCTCGCTCTCTCTTTCCATGGAGGGAGGATTTGGGGGGGACAGGTTTCGGTTTGCGGCCTGGAATTCTGCTGCAAGGAGGCAGCAAAACAGCAGAGGACGAAAGTGGCGACAGCACAGAGCGCGGGCGCTATGATAGAATTGGGACATGGTGGCGTTGGGGATAAGAGGGACACATCGGCAATGGTCCCCTATTGTTGGACTTTTTTTTTTTTACCCGAGACGTCTGATTTACCTGGTACGGCCGTGTCTGTTTACTTTTCTTTTTTTCCTATATTCTTTTCTTCATTCAGACATGTTTTCCTTTCTTACCATCTTCGCCTTCCATGGCACTCATCCTCCCCTTCCCCCCGGCATGTTCATGTACTCTAGAGTGGCGGGCGGTACGATTGGGCATGGCAGGAACGGTTCTTCTTCCTTCATTTTTTCCCTCTTTTCCCTTGTATCAGTTTATGATGACACGGACGCCAGGGTACGGTATGGAGCATCACAAAGAAATGGCTTGGGAGGAGGGGCCGGCGGGCAAAGACATAAATCGGTGGCGCATTGGGCAAAGAGGCGTTTATAAGAAAGGGACATGCACATACACGGCACTAGCTCCCATCGGCGACGGCGCGAACGAGGAAAGCGTCTCACTGAATTAACAACAGACGCAACTAAAAAAAAAAAACGTCCACTGATCGCTTTCCAATCAAGGACCGTGACAAGATCAACCAAGGACCGTACTTCGTAGATGTCGCATCTTTCGAAGCGCTTCATCGAGTGTGGTGTCGTCGTCTCGCGGTAGTGACATATACCGCGGGATCATCATAGGAGGTTGGCACGAACATGCAGTGCATTTGCATATCGAACTCCATAGATCGCCGTCAGGGGGGGGGCATAAGACAAGACAAGAGGACAGGACAGGACAAGACACGGGACAGGCGAGCTGACGTGGCTGACAGATGGTGCTGCTGCTGACAATGGTTCATGTTTTCGATTCGATTTTTCCCCCCTCGCTCCTCACTCCTCTGGTCAGAATCATGGGTCGGTTTGAGGACCGTCCCGGCTGTTTGGGATGTCATGTTACAGATGGTGATGGTGTGAGAGACAAGCCCGACTTCGCCCACCCCCACCCACCGCGACGCGCGTAGTGGGAGGGCTCGATGGCTACCTTAGATAGCCGGGCGGCATGCCTGCGGAGAAGCGTTGTCCTGCCCTGCCCTGGCTCGAGAATTGGGGTAGATTGTTCTCGGCACTCGGGCGGGCATGGAGATGAATGGATAAGGCAGGCAGGCAGGCAGCAGCAGCGTCGTTGATATTCCGAGTGGGTTTTTCTTTTCTTTTCTCTCCCGCCGGCTGGGCATGTTGCATGCGCTAGTTGCAGCTTTGCGACGCTTGCGCCTTTTTTTGCCCGGATAAACAGTGGCGACAAGACCCTTTTCCTTCATTGCCATCGGAGCTGAGAGGTGTCAGGGCGTGCGTCTTTTTTTTTCTTCCCATTTCTCCAATCTTCCCCTTTTTCCCAAATTGCCATGGGCAAAGCGCGCGGGCTTGCGGTGAGCAGGAATCACGCCATCCGCCGCCATGATATGACGGGTACCACTGATATCATCAAGGCTGCCGTCAAAAAGACCTTCTTTCAAGACTTCAACGCTCGCTGTTGGACTCTCGTGTGATTGCAAGACTTCATTGAAATTTCTATCCTCCATGCGACGTCCAAGGTCCGTTCTTGTCTCTAGACAGTCGTTACTGTGATGACGCCGCGGCGCATGGATCGTATTGCATCGTATGCTTGAGGTCGCTGTCTTGCTTCACTGCTATGTTGTTGCAAGGCCATCATCGACGACCCTCGTCGCACTGCTCTCGATCTAGCTCGTTCTCGGAGCATTGTCGCATCTGGCACTATTGAACTTGACACAGACGGCTCGCCCATCCTCCATGATGTAATTTTTATCCCTCGTCTAGAAGTCTTTGCATCTTGCTGGACCCCTGCGCGATCCCCGCAATCTGCCAGTAATTACCGGCAGCCCCGGTGCGGGCCACAGCAGCGCACTCATGTCGTCTTCGGTGCTCAGCGTCAACCGAGGGGTCATTTTTATACAGTACCTTTTGTTGGGTAGGGTCGACGGTCGACCGGCATCGCCTTTTGTGTCTTCTCTCTGCGATTTGCACTCTCTGACATTTTTCGACCGAAGGTATATGGCGCAAAACCTGCTTCCGTGAGATCCGTACCTCGACTCGCTCGAGCAGTCCAAATTCTATGCCTTCTCCAGCAAATTACCCATCATGACTTCTGACTCCGTGTGACGAGATCACTCGCCAGCCGCAATATGAAATATTTGGAATTTGCTGCAGCAAATGCCATCAATGGTCACGAGCAGACCTGCATATGATAAGCATGGACACTAGGCAATACCAATAGTATGCCTCCGCAGTGAGCTTGGCCAAGATCCCCACCGTGGATTTCCATCTCGTCCCTGAAAAGTCGCTGTCGAGGCGTGACGAATCGCAAGACATGGGAAGACATTGGACGAGTATCATTTCGCATGTACTCCGTATGCATGTATGCTGAGATGTCGGCAGGCGGTGCCGACTCCGAGTCGTCAGTTGCGTACACACCCACCCAAGCTTACCTATTTTTGGGGAATGCAGGTCAGACAAAGTCTCTGAGACGGCCATGGGTCA
The DNA here is from genome assembly GCA_001636675.1 of Moelleriella libera RCEF 2490. Classification (NCBI taxonomy): domain Eukaryota; kingdom Fungi; phylum Ascomycota; class Sordariomycetes; order Hypocreales; family Clavicipitaceae; genus Moelleriella; species Moelleriella libera. The sequence goes on from AZGY01000023.1 coordinate 345,520, forward strand.
CCCACTTTTGTGCGTCCTCGCGAGAGCCGCGAAACATCGTGTCATCCATTCTTCGAATGCGGTTGATAGGCCAATCAGAGATCGCGAACAGAGGAATGAGACGTGATTATCGCTTGAAGTGGCAAGAACCTCGACCAGGGTTGCACAAACCAGGCCCAGCTCGCCGCTTCGCCCGTTCGAGAGCATCGTTGACACTACGCCGATACTGCGAAGTCTGAGACAGCGCGTGAGCATGCCAATTGCATTGAGCGATCTGGTCCGTCGAGCTTCTTCATCTTTCAGGAAGAAGCCCAGGAGGTGTTCGCTAGCCATGCACGCGACGGTCTCGTCCCGTCCTCCAAATTGCTGACTTGTCGATAATGTCTCACATGCTTCTTTTGAATTTTAAACGAGCTGCACCTGCGCGGGCAGGAATGTTCAATCAAGTCTGGAAAACGCGAAGCACCAGGACGTCGGTTTTTCGTAAACGCCACACTTCAACAGAGTTCCTGCACTGCAAATTCTTTTTGTCCATGTGGAGGCATACAACAATGTTTCGTAAATGTGCGGTATCGCGCATCAATGGCAGGGCGAACATGACTGGTTTCTTTTGGGAAAATGATATTCGCTCTGGGGTAAGCTGTGATTCCCCCGCATGAAGGGCCTGCAAATGGGGCGCAGCGATTCATTGCCTATGGATGGAGAGATGCGGAAAGACCCTGACGTGAAAGTCCAACGCGGGCCGCCTCCCGACTCTAGAGCTGTCGCTAGTCGTATTGAAGATATGGAAATGGTCCAGCACATTTGCTAGGGATGGCCCGTTGACGGCGGTGGGACCAAGCAGCCCTGGCCAGGGCCGAGCAGGTATCGAGCAGTGATTCAGCCACCCGGCCGTCGTGTCCGAACAACCGAGAGAGAAGTGAAATTCCAGCGTCTTTAGATTCCAAAATATCAGCTGACTGAGACGAATGTCATTTGACGATCGACGCACCGATGGAGACCATGCCCTCATCTGGCTGGAATCCTGAGAGCTGCCAATATATTGGTTTCTGCGAGGAAGGGGTAGTGTTACACGATAGCTTCGACAATGTCATGTCATCATGGGTCATTGTGCAGGAGTTTTTTTTTTTTTTTTTTTTTTTTTTTCAAATTGATTTTGCGCTTCGACCGGTCAGCAGGAACGCAGGGGAGTTGCTTTTCAACAGCGAGGAAGGAGCTTTCGCTCCAAGCTGAAGTAGTGGCAGGAGCGGTGTTGCTCGCCCCCCCCTCCCGCCGACTTTCCTTTCAAGTGTCGGTGAGCACAACTACATGCTCTGGAAAGAAGGGGGCTTCGGAAATAGCCATCAGTATTACGTTTCCATTGCGCAAACATCGTTCGACATTGCTGCACCTTCCAAAACTCGCGCCCTTTCATGTCGACTAGCTCACCCCTGAGCGAGGACCGCTCTGGGAAGGTGTCCCACCACATCGCCGCCAGGCTGCCGTATTTCTGCCCAATCCTTGCTGTGATATTGATCGTCTGCATTCAGCGGATCATGGTTTTGAATGCCCAGGTGACTGTGACGACGGCCCCGTGCCCAATGGAGGTGTTCATCTTTCAGTGAACCATGTTGGGTGTCATGACCTATGTATGACTCCTGATTTCTTCGATGTGGAGAGACATATGCGGGAGGGATCACCAGATGAATGGAAAAGGACCGAGAAGCGCGAAATCAAGATCAAGAACCAGTCTCCATTTCGCCTGTCTTGCCTGTCGAAAGGTTCAAAGATGGGCTGGTGGCGCCGTGTGCCCGCCCATTCATCACAGCGGAGTTAAGTCGTTCAGCATGACCACTCAGGGCCTGACAAGTCCGCAAGTGCCAGAGAGGTGTTGGCACACCCCATAGATATGTGGTCATCTGCATCATTGACTGGCGGAGGCCGCTCCGGGGGGGCGAATTTCGAACAAAGGTCATCCGCTGGACGTGTCCGGACGGCGGGACGGATCAAGGAAGCGTCGCTCCATTGTCAAAGGTGTTTCCGCCTTAACTATGGTGTACAGTTTGCCGACGAGACGAAGAGTGATGAGCGTTGACCTCTCTTGGGCAGCTCGTAACGTGGGAGACATACTCCTACACATCAAGACGCCACGTCGGAGGCAGCATACTTACCTAGGTACCTTTGCACTCAGGAGCTCTTTGTGACAGAGCACTCGTGTCCCAATCATAGACGGCTAGATACATCAGTGGAGATCTGTTCCAGAGCAGTGGCCTGCCCACGGACTGCTGAGCAGCTCGGGGTTTCGGTCTATACTCTTCCCGTCCCTCCCCCTCCCCTGAAATTTCAATGTTGGGATGCCGTTGCAGCCTTCCAGCGGCCATCCACTAGGCCTGGCGCGTTGCTGCTTCCCCGTTGTCGATCGAGTGACGAATGAAGCGGTCAAGTTTTTTTTCCAGCGCAGAATGGACGTTCAAGTGCGTTGATACTCTGTGCCATGGACTTGGCAATAGAGGCGTAGCATCAGGGGAGGTAGACACTTTGCAGGCGCGTCCTGGCAGCCCCCTCGGTCGGGTTTCGAGTGCAGTGTTGCTTCCTTGTAGATAAGATACAATCGCAAATCGAGACGCCAGCACGTCCTGAACTGTTAGCATTCGATGTGCACTTTGTTGAGTATGCGCACCTCCTTCACCACGTCTGGCCGTTGCGTTGCAGACAACCAAGACATCCAGATCATGTACGGCAATCAATCATTTCAACTCATCTTCACGCGACTGAATTTAATGCGCTCCAAATTACGGTCGATTTCAACGCCGGAGCGGCGCTCCGCGTGGCCTCATCTATCGCGATGATATGCAGGAGGTCGCGCAAACTGCAAAAGGAATCTGATCTTGTCCTATGTGCGTCTGACGCCGCGCTTATCGAAGACTTCATGACTCGAAACTGGGCCACGTTGCATGCTCTTCGCTTAAAAAATGAACAAAATGAAAGGAAGAGAAAGAGAAAGAAAGAAGAAGAGGAGAAAGAGAGAAGGAGCCGCCTTCGACGTCCGGGAACGATTCATCCTCGCCAATCATCGTCATCATGTTAGACTTTGTCCCATGTCGTACATCTCAGGAAAGATCTGCCAGCGACCTTCATGCTACCCCTTCTTAGCGGCGTTGGCAAAGTCTCGCAGCGAACTCTTAGAATTGGTCTGCGAGCCATGTCAGTCGACAAATCCAACGCTTTGTCCGGCCTCGAAGTGCAACATACCCAGAGTCATGCTCATGCTCACGTCAGTGTTCTCCACCATCTTCGTGAATTCTTCGAAACTGATCTTGCCGTCATGATCCAGGTCGGCCTCCATAATCGTCTTGTCTACAATCTGCTGCAGCTGCTGATCCTTGAGATTGCTGCCCACCATCATTTTGAGGACAATAAAGAGCTCGCCGTTGCTTATGTACCCATCACGATCAATGTCGTACACCTTGAAAGCAAATTGCAGTTTCTGCTCCTTGTTGCCTTTGCTGCTGAAAGCACTCAGCCCGGAGACGAATTCTTGGAAATCAACGTCGCCGCCGCCGTCTTCGTCAAAGATGGCAATCATGCTAAGTCATGTCAGCATCGTTGTCAATGAAGGCGACCTCGGGCAACATACCGCGTTGCCAGAGGGTTGGACGATATTTGTGGGAGGCTCAGAAATTCGTCACGCTCGATAGTACCGGAATTATCCTAACGTTGCACAATCTAAGCATCGGGGCCGAGGCGTTGTGAAGGTTATAACATCTACCTTGTCGAGTTTCATGAATCGTTTCCTGAGGCGATCTACTTCTTCCCTATCGACTTGGTGCCCAGTTAGCAACTTGAGGATGTTCCCCGAAAGACTCGAAAGAGGTGATGGGGGACTCAAAAGGGATCATACAATTAGACCCTTGAACGATATTGTCCAGGACCTGACTGGTGGTGTTGCCCATGATGATATTAGGCGCCGACGGGCAAATCGCTGTCGGGAAGTTCAAGAGCAAAACCCTTCTTTCACGGGACGTATCGGTCCGCCGCGCGTCAGGATGAAAGGTCACAGGGAGGTAGGGGCAGGAACGACGGCTTGTGATGAGGCTTACGGCTGAAGTTTAGGGTGGTGTCAAGTTCCAGCCTGGAGGGGCCCGCCTGTGGAGGGGTCATCTTCGACCCCCCCAATGTGGGCTAACGGCGAATGACGTGACGCATTGTGGCCGTCTGCAGGCAGTGCCGGCCGACCGTTTGAGTACAAAGGCCCGAGAAAATACGTACGGAACCCAATGTTATCTTTTGAGGCAAATCTTACTCACGACAGCAAAATGAGGGGTCAACGAATCAAAGGGGAAAGCAAAACAGTGAACACTGGCGCATTTGACCAAAGCCCACCTACTGTTATGGGCACGAACGTTGACAATCGAATTGTTTGCATGCTCGCTCTTCACTCCAAGTATTCGCGTCCGTCGCTTGTGGCGCACTTATCCACAAGCCACAATCTTATCCTACTCTCATTTTGTGTGTGGCGCAAGAACTTCGCGGCCCAAGTTGCTCGGCAGCACTTCGGCTATTGCGTCCTCGTGCACGAGTCCTGACCTGGCGCTACAGGATTTCAGCTGCTTTCAGCGTTTCCACAGGGCAGTGGGAGCCACTAGCGCAGTCGTTTTCCGGCGCGCTGAGCCTGAAAGGAGGGGAAAAGGAGGCAGCGGCCCAAGCGTGCGCGGGTACTGTGCACGCCAAGCACGCGTGCAAAGTGACCTTTGAGTGCTAACTTTTCTTTTTTCGTTGCCTGCAAACTCCCTGGGACCGTCCACTTGCCCGCCGTCATCAAACAACCGCAAACTTCCACGCTACAGCCCACTGAAAAAATCTTCGCGCAGCCAAATAATCCCCAACGTCACCCCGTGGACAGCAGACAGTTCACCATCAAAAACAAGCCACCACAACGCGTATTTCATCTTCATTTTGACCGAAAGCGCCGGTCTAGATCTATTTTTATGACTTGCTTGATTTTTTTCGCGGAATTTCCGCCGGCTTAAGACCGACCTCGTCGGCTCGCCACCATGTCGTCGCGCAAGGTTCGAGTCAAGAAGCTGAGTGTCAAGACCGCTCTTCCGGTGCTCAGAGAGGATCAGATTGATCCTTCAGAGTACGAAGCACTTACAACTGAGATCCAAATCGCAACCGGTGTCGAGCATGCTGAGGAAAAAGTCAGTATTGTCTTCCCCCTTCTCCCGCACTCTGATATCACGTGCCTCTCCTTCACGTGACCCCCATCATCAGTATCAGCCGCGATTCCCCCATACTGGTCTGCATCACGTTATTGACTCGCGCAATCATCGCGCTCGCAGGAGTACCATCTACAAAGCATCCTCAAAGATACCGGCGTCAGCAATGCGTTGGAAATCCCTGTTCCTCCGCCGCAGGAGAGTGGCATCGACTACGATGACGTCTATCCCAGCAACTTTCGTCAACCAACCTCGTATATACGGTTCTCGCAAACTGTCGAGGAATGTATAAGCTGTCAGTATGACATGAGCTCGGTGGATCTTGAGTTTCTGCAGTCGTACAATGGCAAGAGCACACCCAGTGGTGGTCTGTCCGAGGATGATTTTGAGCGTATCATGGAGGTGTTTGAAGACACTGCAGCTGAACAGACACCATTCGCATCCGTTGACAATACTATTGTCGCGTATGATATGATGGTGCCGTCGCTCAGTCACCTCGACTCACCAACCATTCTCCAGCATGCAAAGGCGATATATGAATACTGGAAGAATAGTCGACTCGAGTTGGGCAACAAGCCCCTCCATCCAACTCTCAAGTTTGAAACCCATCAAGAATCGGACGACACAGATCCCTTTGTATGTTTTCGACGAAGGGAGGCCAGGCAGACGAGAAAGACGAGGGCCCGGGATAACAAGGTCGCCGAGACGCTCAAGCGCCTCAGGCGCGAACTGGAGGATGGTCGTCAGCTAGTGTTGTTGTCGTTCGAGCGTGAAATGATCAAACGAGACTTGCTGCACATGGACCGAGGTGTGTTTGAGGAACGTGCGCGACTCAAGCAGATGAAGTTGAGGTTGGGACTCAAAGGCGAGGATGAAGACCTGGTCAACCAAAAGGTGAGTCCCGACAGGGGCCCGTTGTTCTCTCGCCGTTGACGACATTGCTGACACTGCATTTCAGCCTCAGAAACGTAAGATTGTTGAGCCTTCGAGCTCTCATAGACCCCAGACCGCGCAGCTTCGAGAGCCCGTTCGGCAAGACGGGCGTCCCGCTGAGCAAGATCTCGTGCTTCTCGTCGATCAGCTCGCTCAGAAGGAGAATGAGCTTCGACAAGAGATTGAGACCAAGATACAGAACCACCGCCGATGGAACCAGAATCACATTGATCTCACTCGTGATCCTCTATCGCCAGTCAGAGAGCAAGGCATGAATCTCAAGTTCAGGCCAGCCAAGACGCAATATCTGATGACACCACCTGCATCCATCTCCTCAGATGAGATGGATGTTGACGAAAGCGTCGCCGATGCCGTGGAAGTAGACAAGCGTGCAGCGCAGCCAGTGTACCGATTTAAGGCAGGTATCGCCAATAATGAGCAATCTCACCTCAGCCAGCCATCGTTCCGTCGCCGGATCGGTCGCTTACAACGACTCTGGATCGATCGCAGAAACATGTCGACGGCGCCGCGGCAGGACGGTCACGCGTACACTGACAGGTGGAAATACGATTCGGATGACGATGACGCGGACCCTCCCGTGTACGAAGTCGATCCGTACGATGTCCCGGCACTCAAGTTCAGAGCGACGATCCCGCTCAGTCCGTTCATGTACCGCGGCTTTAGACCGCCAATACCCCAGGAGGCACAAGGGGCGGCAGCAGCGGCAGCAGCAGGGACGGGATCCGGCAACAGACCGCTGCCTCAACAATCTCCGGCAGGAGCACAGGCGCAAGCGCCATCATAACCCAATCGCGACGCTTTGTACGCGTGCAGTTATGTCGACGACGAAAAAGTGTATGATTATCGAAGAGGTGTTGGCGGTCTTTCCTTACCATCTTGCATCGAGCGGCATGACATTAGAGTGGATGTGTATAGTATTTCATGAAGAGCGCGGCCGGACGGAACGGGGCGTTTTGACCAGGAGCCTGGCGTTGAAGCGGTTTTTTTTGGGGCTTTGTACATGGGCCGACATCAGGACGTGCGAGGCAGTCGAAACCGATGTGCGACGGATGAGAGTCCCGGGGCCCTGTTCAGTGAATAATTTTGAGCAGTCTCTTTTGGTGACCAAGTCGTGCTTCCGTCCACCCGTTGCAGGAAAGTGTGCGACGGGGAGAAGTATCTCGACACGTAGTTGTCTGACGTATAGCTAGTTCTCAAGTAAAACCAAGTCAGCCTCTGCTTTCGTCCGTCAATGCTCGTCCGTTGATGCCATCAGTGAACAGAAGCCTCCGTACCTAGTACTACTGGGCATATCGAGTCGTAGATTTTCCCCTCCCCCTCTATCCAAGCTCACTTGATCAAAGGGGGAAGGCAGTGAAAGCCATGCTCTTCCGTTCAGCCCTCTACCTCAAGAGAATGCCATCTGGGTTGGTCATCTGGCATCGTGCCAGCGAGACGAGATGAATCGGCACTGTGGGGTTTTTCTTGCCTTTATGTCTGCTGTTGTTGTAGTGGTGGTGTGATCTCTTCCCGTCCATAGCTCGTGAAGTATGCAGGTCCCCAACGAGCAGGAAAGGCTTGAGCGAGTGAAGAAACGACTGGTGGGGAGGGCGGAGGTACGGCCGGCCCAATCACCGTGTGCATGATTCGCGGGCTATAAGACGGCAACGTATAGAGATGTGCGCATGCAGGGACTTTGTTCTGTTTTGGGAGACTTTCCCCTCTGTGGTGAGTGAAGTCTGCCATGATTCTTTCTGCTTCTCTGGGAATTAGAGTTTAGTAGGGCGCGCGTGACTTTAGCAAGGGAAGATAAAAGAAGAGGGGGTGGCCTGGTCCAAACTTCTACAAAAGAAAGAAAGGAAGAAGCAGGAAGAACTATTGTGAAGTTGAGTAGATTTGGGGCATTGGAAAAGTACGTAGGATCAGGGGTTTGAAGATTGCGTAGCGACGTCAGAATGGCCTGGCCTGGCCTGGCCTGGTGATGACTGCCGGGAGTGGGAGAGTCGAGGGGCGTGGGTAAAAGAGAAGGTTTGTACCTCGCACCACGGCACCATTTTTCAAAGGATGCTCGTTGGCCAGTGATGAGCAGCTTGCCCTTGGCGACTGGTCACAGCAGCAGAATCTTTGTTTCTGCGCGAGAATGGCGAGATGTGACTCCTTTCGCAACGGAGAGGGCTCACGGGTTCAGCGGTGACGAATGCGTGACCCGGTAAGACGCCATAGTTGTGCCCAATCTTAAGAAGGTTGAGGCACACGCTTCTCTCTGGTGACTGCAAAGGGGACAGGGATGTGAACAATGGCAAGTAGCTGGAGAGCTGTTTCGAACCGTGGGATAATGGCGACGCAGACGATATTTTGGGGGTATACATAAAGTATATATAGTGTGTGTGCACCGCGGCGGCTTGATGGTGCGTCTAGCATGCTTAATCGATAAGCTAGCGTCGCGTGCACATTAGCGCGGCTGGCTTTGGCTTTCCTTGTTCGAGGCGGGGCGTGCCTGGCCTGGTGCGGCGGAAGAGGGGAGAAAAAAAAAAAAAAAAAGACAGTCGACGATTCGGCTTGATGTGGCTTGGGGAGAGGAGGAAAAAAGTAGAGAGGGAAAAAGAAAAAAAAAATAAGAAGAAGTAGGGCACGAGATAATGAATGTCGGAAATACAGGCTTTTTCTTCTTTTCCTACCCAGCCCATAGACGAGACGGCTAAGTACTACTACCCTGACACCCATGCCTCTTATGACATCGTGAACCCCACCATGTCGCATCGCATCACCACCTTACGTATTTGTCCACCTCCATGACAAAAACCGCATTTTGGAAGGAAAAGGAGTAACAAAGAGCTGTCAGGGGAGGGCTACTCTTGGGGAAAGGATTCTTCGCGACCCCGCGCTGCGCATCTCTCTTTCCTCCCGCCTTTCTTTTCCCGTTCCTTTGTTTGTTCCCCATGGCATCAAAATCCTACATTGCGCTCGGGTGCGAAGGATCCGCCAACAAGCTCGGCATCGGGGTGATGCTGCACACGCCGACATCGACGCAGATCCTCTCCAACGTGCGTCACACGTTCGTGCCGCCTCCCGGTTCGGGCTTCCTGCCCAAGGACACGGCGGCGCACCACCGCTCGCACTTTGTGGCGGTGGCCCTGCATCGCCTTCACGCAGGGGCCCGGCATGGGCGCGCCGCTCACGTCGGTCGCGACCGGGGCGCGCACGCTCGCGTTGCTCTGGGACAAGCCGCTCGTCGGCGTGAACCACTGCGTCGGCCACATCGAGATGGGCCGGCACATCACGGGCTCGCGGGACCCGGTGGTGCTCTACGTCAGCGGGGGCAACTCGCAGGTCATCGCCTACGCCGAGCAGCGCTACCGCATCTTTGGCGAGACGCTCGACATTGCCGTGGGCAACTGTCTGGACCGGTTCGCGCGCACGCTCGAGATCAGCAACGACCCTGCACCCGGCTACAACATCGAGCAGCTGGCCAAGAGGGGCACGCGCCTGCTGGACCTGCCGTACACCGTCAAGGGGATGGACTGCTCGTTTTCCGGCATCCTCGCCAGCGTGGACGCCCTGGCCGCCCAGATCAAGAACGGGGCCGCCGACTTCACCCCGGAGGATCTGTGCTTCTCGCTGCAGGAGACCGTCTTCGCCATGCTGGTGGAAATCACCGAGCGGGCTATGGCGCACGTGGGCAGCGGCCAGGTTCTCATCGTCGGCGGCGTCGGGTGCAACGAGCGCCTGCAGCAGATGATGGGCGAAATGGCTCGCGAGAGAGGCGGCAGCGTGTACGCGACGGACGAGCGGTTTTGCATAGACAATGGCATCATGATTGCTCACGCAGGACTCCTGGCCTACCGCATGGGCTTGACAACGCCATTAGACGAGAGCATATGCACGCAGAGGTTCAGAACGGACGAGGTCTTCGTCAAGTGGCGTGACTGAAAGGGGGAGCAGCAGAAACACAGGCATTTCCAGAAGACGGCATCTCCATACATGGGCCCAACACGCATGACGTCGGGGTCAAAGGGCGGATTCCAGGGTCATGACAATGGGACCAAACACCTTGCCAGATCAGAGGTCGCTGACACCCTTCGGCGCCAGAAAAATCCAGCCAAACCGAGGATGCTAGTAGCATTTACATCACCGGAACGCCGACTGGCCTCAAAGACAGTTTTTGTTCCAGCTCAACATCAAATGTGGATTCGGCTAGACTATGTGCTTAGCACGGCTCAAAGTATCATTACGCTTGTCAATGCTTCCTTCTGGCTGACTGGTCGACCGGTCGACGCCGCTTACAGTACGGGCTATGTACCGAATGATTTCCAATCCGTCGTTTCTCTGGTGGCTTCGACAATGTCTGTCTCGCTCAGTCCTGCTTGGACCGGCGGCCTGGTGAAAAGACCTGGCAATGGCTAAACTCCCAAATGCTGCCAAACCCGAAAGCTGCTGCGTCCATCACCCTTCCTCTGTCAGGGTTGGCTTATACATTATTGTCGTGACATACTAAACCAACTTGTTAGTCGCGACTGGCACGAGGCGGCACAACACAGAGTTTCAAGCAGGAAAACATACCTTGTTTATGTATCTCGTGGTGGCCGACACAGCCAGCACATGGTTTTTAATACTACTCGTGGCCAGATGGTTCAAGACCGTGTGGTTGGGCATGTTCAATACCGAGTTGTCATCCTTCATAAGTGTGGCAGCGTTCAGAATGGGCTTGCTCAAAAATCCAGGAAGACTTGGTGGAGTGGGCAGCTTTTCGATGGCGCCGACCGCGTTTCTGTACGCAGAGCTCTCTTCAGGCTGGTCGAAATCTATCAAGTACTGCGGGATCTGGCTGACATATGAATCCGGCGGTGGCACGGCTCTGCCCTTGGGCTTCGGCAACCCTTTGGATAGGATGTCCGTTTGGGTTGTCTCCTCCGCCTTGGATTGCTCAGAACCTTGGCTTGGTTTGGGCACGGCATCGTCAGGATTGACTTCAATGTAATTGACCAAGTTGTTACCAAAATCCACTGTCGTCGGTAAATCTGGCGACGTTTGCATGACGCCATCTGCTAGAAACCGCAAGTGATGAGTTCCAGGGAGTATATGAACAGTCGTCGCGAAATGCCCCGGCTTTCCATCGCTGAGCCATGAGGTCAGTACTCTAAAACCAAATGAAGATGCAAGGGACGAGGCACACGCAACAATAATCGCCGTATCCCCATCACTCCCTGTGGTCACTTACATGGGGTGCAGGCGCTGTTTGCGATTCCATTGGAAGATGGTACCAGTCACGTAGATTTTGTCCCCTCCACGCTTCCACTCGATTTTTGTCGGCACTGTCGGTCTCGACTTGTCGACCCGCAGCTCCTCAGACTCATCGTCGTCTAGAGTGTTGGCGCTGACTGCCGAGCTCTTCCTCGTCAATCCGTCTGACGACTCGCCAAGCTCAACCTCCGGCAAGCCTTCCTCGGGCGCCAGAATCGGCGAACCCGGTGTGTGTACTTCTTCTTCGATGGGCAGTGGTAACCGGGGCGGCCCTCTCAGATACATGTCTGTCATGCTACTGGCGGATATGAGGAAAGGATCGAAGCCGGCATGTTGGGCAGCCGACATTTGCGCGTCTTTGTGGGTACGCAGGGAGCTGGACTCTATTGGCACATCGACAGGCTTGGAGGGCTCGTCTCTAACGGGACGGGCCTCGGACGGTTTGGATGGCGTGGAGATATTGCTGTGTGGTGAGCCGCTGAGGGATGAAACGGCGGTGCCTGGCAAGCTCTTGGGACGGTTGACAATGGTGGAGCCGGTGGCGAGCGCGAGTGATGGCTCCGGCGGCGCGGCAGAGCTATGAGCAGCGGTGTTGTTGCGGGCCTCCTTCCTGTGAGGCAGCAGATGATGGTGGTGGTGATTGTGACTATCGGCCGGCGTCGAGGACGAGGTGGACGAATCGTTTGGCTGGGCAGCAGCGTCATGCGGCGAGCCTGACGAGCCCGGCTTAGCTGCAGATGAGTGGTTGTTGCCCATGGCAGTCTAGACTTGCTGCACCGCGAGAGCGCGGGCCCCCTTTTTTTCTCTTTCTTGGTTCGCCGTGGTCAATCGTGAGTGACGCCTGAGATGGATGGGTGGGCGGAGGTCTGGCGAATTGCCGCGTGACGAGACAGTGCTTGTGACGCAGCCAGGGTGTTCGAGAAAGCTGGTCGAGATGCAAGTGTGGACAATGAGATTGGTCCGGCTTTAGATGCGACCAAAGAGGAGGCGGGTTTAATGCAGGCGTGCCAAGCGAAGTCTGTTAAGCATGACGGCCCGGGCGATCTTGCTGCGACGGGGAAGTTGGGGTTGAGGCCTGAGAATCCGGGGGGGGGGGACTAGCCAAGCTGGCGTGGGGCGATAAGACCGTTAACGGTTGGAGGGGTCGGATCGAAACAGGCAGGTGCGCGCAACGTCGAATGCGAAGGAAGGGAAGGAAGGAAGAAAGGAGGTGCAGGGTAGCCCTTGGCCTGACGGAACTTTAATTCGCCAGCTTGGCATTCTGGGACCTTGGCTCAACCGACGTCATGGCTCCAGCATTCTTCCATTTGCGGGAAGCCTGCACCTTGAGGTGAAGCTGCAACAAGTGCTGGCACGGTGGTGCACGTAGCAGGCCCCAACAACCTGACAGGCTGCGGGCTGAGGCATCGCATTACACTGAGCCATGGACGGTATTGGTCCACGAGCCCCTGACCTCCCCGTCCACGCGAGACCATGCCAGGCACTCCGATCTCCGTGGAGGCGCGGCGGCCGAGATAAGCGATGGCGTGCACGCCGTGGACAGTCGCGCCATGCAACCACGAGCCAAATCATCACATCCCGATCGGGTAATCAGCCCAGCTCGCCACCCTCCTAGCCAGTATTCCTGGCGCGAGGATGGCCTTTACATATTACTAAATACTGATCGCGCAATTTTGACCTGTACTACACTGCTTATTCAGTTTCGCGGATGTCCGGCTGGCTCCTTGCTGTAGCTTTGCGTTCTTTCAACCATGTCCCTTGCAGCTCTTCCTTACACCCAATCCCCCCCCTGATGATAAGCAGATATCCCAGAAGATGACCACCTCGGAAACCCTTCTTTACATCATCAAATCTCGACATGTCGACCCGTGCAGAGCAACAGCCGTTGCTAGCACATGGGACTCATGATCAAGCTCATGAGGACGCCGTTACGCCCAACGATGCGCCTTCCCGCTCGTTGGAAGACGACGTCCTTCCCGAAACGTCGTCTCTTGGCCGAAATTTGACCTGGACCTCCTCTTACATGCTCGTCATATCACGCGTCATCGGAAGCGGCATCTTCGCAACACCGGGCAGTATCGTCCAGTCTGTTGGCAGTCCAGGATTGTCTCTGCTGCTTTGGATCGTCGGTGCCATCATCGCCGCCTCAGGATTGGCCATCTCCCTTGAATATGGGTGCATGCTCCCCCGATCTGGCGGACAGAAAGTCTATCTCGAATTTACCTACCGACATCCGCGATTCCTGGCGTCGACACTTGTCGCCATCAATGCCGTGTTGTTGGGGTTCACAGCGAGCAATTGTGTCATATTTAGTCAATATGTGCTGTTCGCCGCGGGCTGGGATGAGGGTCATGCCTTCGCCAGGAGAGGTCTCGCAGTAGCGTTGCTCAGTCTCGTGACTATTATACACGCTGCCTTTCCTCGGTTCGGCGTCAGAGCACAAAACCTCCTTGGCTGGGTGAAGATTGGCATTGTCCTGTTCATGGTGCTCTGCGGTACTTACGCCGTCTTTGCCCGACAAGATACGAGTTCTATTGGCAGAAATAGCTTGTCCTGGGAAAATTTGTGGCGGGACAGCAATTGGAACTGGGGCGTCCTGAGTACAGCATTGTTCAAGGTATTTTATTCGTACGCTGGCCTGGACAACGTGACCAATGTCCTCAACGAGGTCAAAGACCCCGTGCGCACAATGCGCTCAGTCACGCTCACTGCGCTGTTTACGGCTTGCAGCTTATATTTTCTGATCAATTTGGCATACTTTGTCGTCGTGCCATTGGACGACATCAAGGGCAGCGGAGAGCTTATCGCGGCTCTGTTCTTTGAGCGCATCTTTGGGGAAGCTGTGGGAAGGAAGGTACTTCCTCTGGCGGTGGCGTTGTCGGCCGCTGGAAATGTCATGGTCGTGACTTTCGCTATGGTGAGATTGTTCCCTGACCCGACTCCGGATCAAGGGACTAACCAGACCAAGGCTCGCATAAAGCAGGAGATTGCCAGGCAGGGTTTTCTGCCGCTGTCCGATATCTTGTCCTCGACGAAACCTTTCAACTCTCCGCTGGGGGGTTTGATGGTCAACTACATCCCTTCACTATTGGTCATCGTGTTGCCCCCGTCCAACGAGGTATACTCGTTTATTCTCGAAATTGAGGGGTATACAGCCCAAATTTTTAGCGTCGCTGTCGGCATTGGGCTTTTGTGGCTGCGGCACAAAATGCCTTATCTCAATCGACCGTACAAAGCATGGATCCCAGCTGTAGTGTTACGGCTGCTGTTGGGTGTACAACTACTGGCAGCTCCGTTCTTTCCGCCGGCGGACAAATACCAAGGGGGCATGTTTTACGCTACATACGCGATAGTGGGCGTTGCCACGTGAGTGACTATCTCAAAGCCTAACAATGAGTACTGCTAACTGTATCGGCAGCGTCGTGGGGAGTATTATATACTGGTATGTGTGGACGGTCCTGATTCCGCGATGGAGGGGGTACAGCTTGGAGGAGGAGAGCACGGTTGTCGCCGACGGCACTAGTATCACGAAGCTGGTTCACAAGTACGGATGATGAGGCGTTTGCAATCCTGCTTGATTGGCAGTGGCTTCATGTATCCTTCCTCAGTCTACATCGCGGACTGTATCATAGACTCCACTTACGAACTATCCTAATGACCATGGCGAGCGAACTGTCAGCAGTGCTGCAAATGGTATTGTCATGTTTACTATGCTGAGCACAGATTTCCGGCTCTTACAGAAATTATGTCCACCTCTTCCCTCTCCCCTTTCCCCTCTCCCATCTGCGCAACCTGCTCCCGCCCTTGCGGTGACACAGCATTCAATGCGTGGGTGTTCCGCGTAACACACTTGAAAAGCATCATACTGTGGTCAGGTCGACCTCCTGGTATTCCCCTTCCAGTCCCCTCACCAGCTTCTCCACGTCCTCCCAAGACATGACCATTTCCACCTCGCCAAAGTAATTGACAGATCCCTCCTGCTTGAACCCCAATTTCCCAAAGAGCGCTCTGCTCCCCGCATTTTCCTCCCGGATCTTGGCCATGACGCCTGTCATCTGTAGCCCCTCACCTTGTTCGGGTGCTGCATATTCACCCAGCATGCCGCGCAGGTTTCTCTGCACGTAGACCAGCAGGGCCTCCACGGCGGCGCGTCCCAGCCCTTTTCCGCGCTGGGCAGCCTCGGCAATCATGACATCAATCTCACCACGGAGACGACAACCGTGCTCCTCTTCTGTGCCGCTGCGGTGGATGAAGAAGTTGACATCTCCGCGTAAGGGGTATGATGAGAGCGATGATGATGACGCTGCTGCTGCTGCTGCCGCTGCAACCGACGCTGGAGCCGGTTCGCACACGATGAAAGTGAGTTTGTCGGACGACGTGCGCCACGACTGCTGGTTCTCGTACTCTTCTGACAGGGTGAGTGGCTCAGAGGCGGTCGCTTCCTGGATGGCCTATGGAAAAAGCCAGATCAGAATCATGCATCGCGACCGTGGGGAAGAAAGAGCTATGGATTTTTTTTTTTTAAAAAAAAAGGGGGGGAGAGAAACCTCTTCCACTCAGAATGTGGAGATGAAAAAATGAGGATGAATCGTTGTTGCCCATGGAGAGAACTTTGAAAATAGCATTGATGCTGGCAACGTACCGGATCTTGCATCCAGTTGTGGTACGTGGCTACATGGTGGGCTTCATACGGGACCAGCAGGACGCGGTTCGTGCAGATGACTAGGCCGGGAAAAAAAAAGACTCGTGAGCGGGACTCAAGAACCAATGAGGAACTGGGTGCAGACAGTCAATTAAGGGAGCTACTACCTGTTTTCTGGTTTATCCTCATCACTCAGGAACTAGAAGGTATTGAAAACCAGTGTGGTGCCTATACGAATTAGGACTTGGAGGGGTGGGAAGGAAAAAAGAAAAGAAAGAAAAAAGGAAGCCTTTGGCGGCATTGAGGGGGGATCCAGCCATGTTACGGAGACGCTTCTCTCTTACACGAAGCGTAGAAAATAGTCAAAACGTGACGAGGTGCAACGTGACCACCTCAAATTCTGCCATGCATTGAACGAAAAAAAAAAAAAAAAATAAAAATTGCAGAGACAGAGAGCTTGCTGGTCAAGTCTACACATTCTTCTAACTGAACGAGGCTACACAAAAAGTTCAGCGTCTGGTGGTACATGCACTATACATAATCATGGCATCTGTCGATCCAACTGCTTTTGAGCTTCCCTGGCCGCGCACTCCTCGGCCAACATCTTCGCCGCGGCTTCTTCGCCCATTCGCGCCTCCATGGCCAAAAGCTCTGCCACGGCATTCATCTTGTTCTTGGTCTTGTCGTAGAGCGCGACCCGCAACTGCGCCATCACCTCAATGTCCGAGTCGCTTGCGTCGGGGGTGGGCGGGAAGATGGTATCCCATTTCGAGATCCTGGTCGACTGATCTCCCGTATTTGCCTCTGTGCCGTAGTCCGTGTCCTTGCCGTGGCCGGCGAATGCCACAGTGCGTCTGTCTTGCCGAACACCTAAGCCGTCGAGGAGCATGGATGCTTTGCTGGGCATAATGGGCTGCAGTAAGATGCCGGCGATGCGCAAGGCCTCTGCGCAGTTGAAGATGGCCAAGCTGAGAAGCACGCGTGATTCCGCATCGGTATTCTTGACCAGTTTCCACGGCTCAACGTCCGAAACATAACGGTTTGTCTGGAAGGTTGTGAGCAGGGGTGTGAAATAATGAAGTTGAGGTCCAAGGGGGGCCGACTCACCTCCCGCAAAAGATCGAAAATCTCGCGTATTGCACCTCCAGTGTCGTAAGCTTCCATTGCCTCAGAAAAGGCTTTCGGGGCCTTGGCGAGACATTCGTCGAGACTAGAAAACAGCCGCTCTGACGGGTGATCGGGAATCTTTGAGAAGGCACCCTCGCGAAAACGAGTCACTGCCTCAAGCGTTGACCATTTACCCGTCACTTTCGGACGTGCGATTCTGTAGAAGAGATTGCCAATGTTGGCCTGCAGCTCCTTGGCATAGACAGCTCCGATCAGCTGGTTGGAGTACCCCATGTCCTTTGTCAGATTCCCGTTGCGCATGAGGAAATATCGAAGAGGGTCAATATCCCATCTTTGAACGGCAAAAAAAGGATTCACCACATTGCCCAGGGACTTGGACATTTTCCGATTGGACATGGTCCAATGATTATGGCAAAGGAGCTTCTTCGGGAGCGGGAGCCCTAGAGCCATCAGAAGCGCCGGCCAGTAGATTGCATGGAATCGCAAGATGTCTTTCCCAATGACTTGGAGGTCCGCCGGCCAGAGGCCCGTGTCTTCAGATGCTGAATGCCACTTTCGACCGTAGCCGGCTTGCGTGAGATAATTGATCAAAGCGTCTACCCATACGTATATAGTCTGCTTGGCATCTTCGGGGTCTGAAATGCCCCAGGTCAGCCGCGATGCGGGCCTGGTGACGGACAGGTCCTCCAGGTGATTCTGTACCCAATTTCGAACCTCGTTCATTCTATGGGCCGGTGTGATCCAGGACGGGTTTTCGTCATAAAATTTCAGCAGTGCGTTTTTGTACTTTGTCAATGGAAAAAACCATGTCTCTTCCTTGATCCATTCCACTTCGCTCCCGGTCTCGGAGCTCACCATGATCTTCTTGCCCGTCTGTGGAACGATATCTGGCTGCACCAATGCTTCGGGATAAAAACATTCGTCGCTCACGGCATACCAACCCTCGTGTGTATCCTTGTACAGCCCCAGGTGCTCCGGCAGCGCATGCTTCAGTTGCAGCCAAAACTCCCTCACGGATTCCTTGTGTTCCGCGTCGGTCGTGCGAATAAAGGCATCATGAGATATGTCGCCGGCAGCTGCGAGCTCCCGAAACTTTTCGGAGTTGTTGTCGCACAATTCTTTCGGCGAGAGGCCCTCTTTCGCCGCAGCGCGCTGTATCTTCATGCCGTGCTCGTCAGTTCCTGTGAGCAAAAAGGTGTCTCGACCGTTGATTTGCTGCCATCGCTTCGAGACGTCTGCCAGCACCATTGTGTAGAGATGCCCAATGTGCGGAGCTGGAGAAGAGCCCAGTCAGTATTCCGTCATGTCTCTGTCCATCGTCCCGAAGTATGTATGTACCAGCGTTGACGTAGAAAATCGGTGTCGTGATGTAGTACGGCTTAGAAGGTCCTGCATCGGAGCTGTTCCATCGAGCTCGTAAAAAGGGGCCCAGCTGGCACCTTTTGCAAGCCCATGGCGCAGGTGAAGGGTAGTTCGTTCGGGAACGCCGTGTCCCCGCAAGACATCGTTGCGGGAATCGCCTCATGGCCAGGAAGCCATATGCTCCTTGTAGCTCGGTCGTTGCTTGAGCGAGGCGTACCAACGAAAGAGAGCAGCTAGGAGCAACTACAAAAGTCGGGGTTCGAGGTGGGGCCGCGAAACAAATTTGGATCTGTACGGAGTACTAATCGATAAAACCCCAGACCACCACCCAGCGCTTCACGCCCTTTTCTTCCGCAACTCTTGCGCGATTGGTAGGCTCACTCTATGTTGGAATAAAAAATATTGGGATAGAAGTTTTGAATACTAGGAACATAGTATGTACTTGATCGGCCCATTGAAGCGCGTGTTTTGCGTCCCAAATCATGGATGACGCTCCGCAGACCTGTTTTCCGCGGGATGTACGAGTCTACTAAAATGTACGAGTCTACTAAAAAAAATGTCGTTGTTCCTTCCGTCCCATAAAAGACTGGTGTGCCTGTGTAAGTACCTTAGCAGGTAGTGCTGGCGCAGCCGGGGTTGGTTGGAGGAAATCCATCGCGATTGTGGGGAACCTGAATGACAATACCAAGCTTAAGCTTCGCAAATCGACCATGTCAAGCCATTCATAACTTCTAACCCCACCATCGCAAGTGCCGCGACCAGGCATGCCACCCAAGGCAAAAGCTGCAGCTGCAGCGAAGACTAGCAACTCGGAACCAAACGGTCAGTCCAGCAGCAGTCGGGCGGGATTAATCAGGTGTCCATGAGACAAGCTGACACGCAGAATCTCGCTGCCAGATCCCCCACCAGAGACGGTGAACGAGCGCAGTGCCCAGCGATTCTACCAAACAAACCCCACCGAAAAACAATTCGAGAAGGTCGGACTTTCAGGACTCACAGCTGCGGAACGAAAGACATATACGTACACGAGACTCATTCTTCCCGTAGCTGATCACAAGGTGTCGCTTTCAGCCAAAGCTGAACGTGAATTTTGGAAGCAAGTCAATAAGGACGGCCTGCCCATTCGACGCCTGCAGAAGGATTACTTCTGGGGAAAGGACCGGAGCGGCAGAGATATTGGCACTTACAAGATTGCAGATTTCGAGAAGCGCTCACTCAAGCAGGCTCGGCTGTCGGCTTTGGACATCCTCCATCGCCAATTCCTGTCCAAACGACACCGTGCGCCCTCCGACTTGACAGATCAAGATCTTGCAAAGGAGAAGGCTCGGCGAAAACAAATGGCGGCTCTCAGAAGAGAGTTATACAGTGAGATCACGGGTCCCCTAGCCAATGATCCGGCGTGGGATGATGTGGTCCCTATTCCACATATTGAACCTGACGATGCCCTTGCAAGGATTGCTTACCCGGATGACTACGCCGAAGGTCAGTCGACACACTGCGGGCAGAGAAGAAATACAGTGAGATCGTGCTAATTCCAACCTCAGCAATTTCATACTTGCGCGCCGTCATGGCGGCTGAAGAATGCTCGCCACGATGTCTCCGTCTGACAGAGCACGTCATATCCATGAATCCCGCGCACTATACCGTCTGGCTGTACCGATTTAAGATCATCAAATCACTCGGGATTCCCATCCCAGAGGAAATTGAATGGCTTAACGAAGTTGCGCTGGCAAACTTGAAAAATTACCAGATATGGCATCATCGGCAACTCGTGTTGGATTATTATTACCCCAGCATTGCAGCTGACGCAACCGCTGTCAAGCAGTTGTTCAGAGACGAGATTCAGTTCATCAATACCATGCTAGACGAGGACACCAAGAATTACCATGTCTGGTCTTACCGGCAGCACCTCGTGACTAAACTCGGCATGTGGAACGTCACCGAGCTGGGAGCAACGCAAAATCTCATCGAGGACGATGTCCGCAACAACTCCGCTTGGGCACATCGCTTCTTCTTGGTCTTTTCCGACCCTAGTGTTCACTCGCCTGGCGTATCAGCGACGGAGCATGATCCCAAGGTCCCTGCGTCCATCATTGACCGAGAGGTGGATTATACCAAGGGAAAGATTGTCATTGCGCCGCAAAACCAATCGAGCTGGAACTACCTCCGCGGAGTACTTGCCAAAGGTGGGCGCAGCGTGTCCGACATGGTTGACTTTGCCGAGCAGTTCGTCTCAGACCTGGGCCAAGACACTGAGAACGTGACGAGCTCCCACGCGCTCGATCTGTTGGCCGACGCATACCGACAAGCCGGGCAAATAGACAAGGCGAAATTGTGCTTGCGAGGATTGTGGGAGAAATGGGATCCAGTGCGAGAAGGGTACTGGAAGCATAGAGAGGCCGAGCTAGACAGTGCTGGGGCCTCGTGAATGGCGAATTCGCCTGGTGATGACATCCCAAGAACATGTACAAGGTGCATGTCTGATAATTCCCATCGGTTATTGGTACTCGTGGGGTTTGCATCAGTGCTCGTTGCCGGCGACATCATGGCGGCTAATGCAAGACATGTCCGGACCAAGAAGGTCTCCGTCACTCGTCTCAGTGAAGATTCGAGTGTGCACATCCGGTGCACATCTCTCGACTACTCAGCGCATGCACAGACAGCTGCAAGAGCCGCGAGTATTCAAATTGATGAGCACGATGAATATGATTGAATCTTGAAACCTTCGCTCAGCGCGGCAAGAGTGTCCTTTCAGAATGAAGCTTGGATAAGCGTTCCGGCGATAAGCACATTGCTAATTCTTGGTATCTTGATATCTAGAAATTGACTGTTTTTCCCGGAAATATCTAGCAACTTATGGCCCTTTGGTGAAATTGAAAAAAAAAAAAAAAAAAAAAAAATTATATGTATTCAGTCCAGATATCGTACTCTTTGACGGAATTTGGCAATGCGCAGTCTTTCTCGGGTACGTTCAGTGTGACGCCTTGTACCTACCCCGGTAAATAGTCCAATAAAGCAATGTCCATGGTGTAAGGTGCTGCAACTCGGTGGCGGGGCAGTTCCTCCGCGTGGAGCTTCAAACCCCCACCATGAGCTTCACTTTCAAATCATCCAAACATCCTCGAATGACCAACTTTGCTGCAACAATCTATGAGACACAAGCAGCGCTATTCAACGGCCGATGGTCAGCGTAACATCATCCTTTTGATTCGGTCTCGTCGGCGGGCCTCTTTTGGGCCACTTGTTTGCATATGAGTCGGCCGTCTCGAACAGGCATCGCCACCATGGCGGCCTCTTTCTCACATCCGACGCCACAGACTGTCGCTAATCTTATTCAGAAACTGGGAGATGCGGACCCAGACTTCCGCTTCATGTCATTAAATGACTTGCTGCAGCTTTTGAATGTCGCCAAGACTGACTTTCTTGTGCACGACTACAACACAGCAGCTCGTGCTGTCGACGGCATCATACAAGCTCTGGACGACCCGAATGGCGAGGTACAAAATCTGGCAGTCAAATGGTTCGTGTGCCTCCTCAATCGATCCCAAAGAACTGAACGCACGAATCACTTCTGACACGAAATCCCCCTTGCAGCCTCGGTCCAATCGTCGACAAAGTTCCGCAACCCATCATCGCCCCCATGGTTGAGAAGCTCTCGTCACTCAAGCTCAAGAACTCGGTCGACAATGCTGTGACTTCTCTCGCACTTCGATCCGTCATTATGGCTCTACCGCGTCCCGAACCGGGAGTTCCGCCCTCACTCGCGGTTTCGACGGCCTACGACGCCATTCACAGAGTGCTGATTCCTCGCCTCGTCGGGAACGATGACCCATTAGGAAGTGAATCGCCTCCCAACGCTCCGCTGGTGTTACTAGGAGGTCGAAACGAGGTCAATCCCGAATCTGTCGACGTGTTGATCGAAGTTGTCCGATGCTTTGGTCCTCTTCTCCAGTCCTACGAGGTTGAAGCCTTGCAACAGGTGATCATGGAGCTTCTCGAAGGTGACACTGCACCTTCGGTAGTGAAGAAGAGAGCTGTTCTTGCCATTTCGATGCTGGCCATATACCTTGATGACGAGTATCTAGACGTCGTCATCAAAAGATTGACGTCAGGCCTCATCGAGCCTAGCACCAATTCTGTGACTCGGCGTCTTTACATCTCCATCATGGGAAGCATGGCCCGGTCTGTGCCAGGACGATTCGGGCCCCACATCCCAGAAACCGCTCCTCTCGTTCTGGAAGCGTTATCCGAACAGGACCTCGAGAAGCATCTCGAGAGGATCGGCGATGGGGAGGATCTTGGTCCGGCCTTCAACGAAGTTAAGGAGGCAGCCCTGGTCTCTTTGGAGGCCTTCCTCGCTGCCTGTCCGCAAGAGATGCGTCCTTTCACAGAAGCTGTTATCTCGTCTTCGCTCCGATATCTGAAATACGACCCCAATTACGCCATGGACGAGGATGACGAGGATGTCGCTATGGACGATGATGAGGGCGAAGACGAGGAGGACGATGACTTCGATGCCGATGATGGGTTCGAGGATGATGACGATGATGCGAGCTGGAAGGTTCGGCGATGCGCCGCCAAGACTCTGTATACCCTCATATCGACTCGAGGCAGCGGAGACTTGTTGGACAACGGAGTACTGTATAGCCAAGCCGCGCCTTCGCTAATCAGACGCATCGACGAACGTGAGGAGAATGTCAGACTCGAAGTCATCTCGGCACTTGCGTTGTTGGTGCGCAAAACAGGCGAAGGCCTTCACGTCGCCAGCCAATCGCTAGACGACCAGGAGCCTTCTGCCGCGGTCGCTCAGACGCCCTTGAATCGTAAGAGAAGACGGCAAAGCAGTGCTGGTACTGCTACCACTGTTTCGCAACTCATGGCTGGCAACGGCCTCACCTCGCCCGTGCTTGAAAAGGTGCCGCCAACAGGACCCCGGGCTGATCTAGCCCGGGTGACCCCCGCCATCGTCAAGACAGCCATTAAACACTTGAAGAGCAAAACAGTCCCCACAAAGCAGTCTATCATCAACCTTTTGGATGACATTGTTCTGGTACAATCGGGCGGCTTCGTCTCGTTCTTTGCTGATCTCATTGGGCCAATTCTTGAAACTGCGTCGCCCGCGGGCCATGGCGCAGCGGGATCCTCGTTGGCCGGCGCAGGCGGCTCTGCTTCTGCAACTCCAAGCACTCTACGGGTGGCGACACTGAGGCTGATTAGCGATATTTCAAAGACTCATTCATCAACTGTCCTTCAGCCATATCTGACCAAGATTGTTACCGGCGTCACTGCCGCAGTTCATGATAGATTCTACAAGATTTCGAGTGAGGCTATCAGAACTGCCGAGGAGCTCCTCAAGGCCATCACACCACCACGTGCTAGAGGCGCAGGATCAAAGTACAAGTCGGAGCTGGAATCACTGTTCGAGGTCGTCATGGAGAGATGCTCTGCGAATGACGCCGATGCAGAAGTCCGTCAAAGAGCCATACATGCCATCGGAGTCCTCTTGTCCAGGACTTCTGAGCAGGAAACTGTCTTGCTCGATGCAGCAAAGCGGCAACGTGCTCTTGATGTTATACGGGAGAGGCTAAAGAACGAAACCACGAGACTTGCCGCCGCCCGTGCTGTAGATAATGTCGCAGCATTTGCCACCGGCCCTGAACAGCTGAACAAGCAATGGATTCAAGACGTGGCCTTGGAACTCGCGGCCCAATTGCGAAAAGCCAACAGCACTCTACGGAGTGCCAGTGTCAATGCTTTGAAGCATCTCATCCTCTCCAAGGCTTCCCAGGACCAAATAGACAAGTCAACCGTGGAGAGTGTGGTCACAGCACTCATGCCTGCCGTCACTAACACTGACACGCATCTTCTCGGCCCGGCACTTCTCATTCTGGCCAAGCTCGCGCCAGCCCATCCTTCCATCGTCGTTTCCCAGGACACGGTCTTCGCAATCTGTCAGCTCCTGAAATCGCAGTATGCCAGCATTGTTTTGGATCAGCTCTTGGAGTTGGCAGCCAGGATTGGTGAAAGTGGTGCCAGCCAGCCTCTCATGAACGGCCTCTTGAAGGAAGTTAGTATCTCCGGAGAGCCGTCGGTCGTAGGGAAGGTCATTGGGATTCTGCTGGTCACGGGCGATGGCTCGGCTGGCTTTACTATCAACAACTTCACATCGGAACTCGAGAACAGCTCCAAAATTGGTGACGATGCTCGGGTAAGTCTCGCGCTTGCCGTCTTGGGAGAAGCCGGCATGAGACTCGGCCCAGCCTCGCCTCTTCAGCCTGACGTGTTCCTGGCCCAATTTCACTCAGAGCCCGACAAGGTGTCCTTGGCAGCGGCGATTGCGCTTGGCCGAGCCGGCTCGGGCAATGTGACCAGCTTCTTGCCCGTCATCTTGGAAAAGATGCAGATTGGTGGCAACACACAGTATCTTCTGATTCAGTCCCTCAAGGAAATTTTGCAGAATGTCACCATTCAGTCAGCGGAGCTCCGAAAGTACGCCATACCAATCTGGGAGCAGCTTCTCCGGGCCTCTGAAGCTGCCGACAATCGCGTCGTCTGCGCGGAATGCGTCGGGCGTCTCGTCACGCTCGATCCAGGTCCTTTTATGCCGAGATTGCAGGTAGGTCTACATGATTTATCATTTTCAGCGAGTGGCTACTAATGGACGCTCGAAGGCATTGCTCACGGACAAGTCGATCGCAGTCCGCGGTATGGCAGTGCAAGCGGTCCGCTACACGCTTCCCGAAAGCGAGGAGGCATTCGACGCACTGCTCAAAACTTGTCTCATCGGCATGCTTCTGACCATGCTCCAGGATTCGGAGTTGGAGATTCGGAGGCTGGCCATGACAACATTGAATTCTGCAGCACATAACAAGCCAAATCTCATTCTCCCTCAGCTCGGAGAGCTCATGCCATTTGTCCTTACGGAGTCGGTCATCAAGCCCGAGTTGATCAAAGAAGTCATGCTGGGTCCATTTAAACATTTGGTCGATGGTGGTCTTGAGGTTCGAAAGGTGAGAGACGTCCTCTGCTGAGCGAGCCCTCCCCTCCTTCTTTCTTCTTTCCCAGGCAGTTTCACTTACACGGCCAACAGAGCGCGTATGAGACTTTATACGCACTCATGGAGACGGCTTTCACTCGCATCAACAACATTGAGTTCTACGACCGTGTTATTGCCGGCCTCGGAGACGACAATGATATTCGGCAACTTTGCAATCTCATGGTCACAAAGCTCGTCGTCATCGACCCAGACGAGACGGCTCGCCGACTGGGTTCCATCGCCGAAGCCTACCGAACCGTTCTCTCTGTGAAGCTTAAGGAGAATGCGGTGAAGCAAGATATTGAGAAGCAGGAGGAGGCCAACAAGAGCGTGCTTAGGGTCACGCTGCTGCTTGGAGACAAAATGAAGGCCATAACGGGTAACGCCGGGGCGGTCACGAGCAACACCGGACCGGCCGGCACCTGGCAAACATACTGGGATTGGGTGAACAAGGAGTTTGAGAAGCAGCTGAATAGTCTGCGTGACGAAAATGAGCTACAGTCTCGCGCAGTCTAGACGGCAGAGTGCGAGCCAGCTCACGCGGGCCATGGCGCGGGCCTTGCGGCGAAACAAGGAGAGCAACCCATGGGGACGTGGGACGAGGCAATGCTGTGCTGATGCACTTACTGTGCTGATGCACTTGCTGTGCTGATGCACTTGCTGTGCTACGAATTTTCTGCATCACATTGGGCGAAATGCATTGAGCAGAGGAGGCTTTTGCAGAAGAGACTTATTGCGCTTCATACAGCCGAACGCGCAGATTGGAAATTGGTTCTCTCCGTGAAGCCAACGGAAGCAAACTAGATAATTGTGCGTTAATACTGCGCCCGACCAGCCATAGTTTTGAACGTGGGGGCATCATGACGAGTCGCAACAAGAATGAAAAGGCTTGCGACGTGAGCGGCGTTGTCTGCAAATCGCGAATGCCGTTCTCCCAGGGGCCCTCCCATTAACACGGTGGAGACTCACAACCACGCACGCGCACTGCGAGCAAACCATGTTTACCCGAGCAATACCCTTTGAGTTTTTTTTTTTTTTTTTTTTTTGGTCTGTCATGGCCTAACGCGGCACGAGGCGCATCGATTCACCACCGACCACGCTGATGCTTTCCCAGACTTGCTAATCACTGTTACGCTGCTTTTGCTTCTCACACTATCGCATCATCTTTCTGTGTTTTTGTTTCATTTTTTTTTTTGGAGACATTTTCTTTGTTCGCTCTACTTTATCTGCGGCGTCATTCTCATCAGCGTGTAGCCGCCATTTTTGAATATCAGAGCTTGCTTCGCTAGCTGCTTCGAATCATCGGGAGCAGGAGGGGGAGAAGAGATAATATTCAGCCGCGTGCGAAGAGAGGAGGGGGTTAAAGATGAATGCGCCAGATCGGTAAGTTTCAAGCCGTTGTCGCTCTGTCCCGTGTTTGCTCCAGGATCCGACCGGATACGGGCGTAGCACCTTTGGCACTGGCCCGAGGCATGGCGATGCAGTGCCGGCCAGCTGGCAACAAGTGCTCGACAGGTGCAGCTCTCGTCGCAAAGGGGGGAGAGGACGGCAGGTGGCTGGCAGGCTGGCCTTCGCAGCGGCCGCCATGCCACGGGGTGACCCAATGACAATGGGCAACAGAAACAGGGGACAGACAAAATCGCAAAGTCACCAAAAGACTGATATCTGGGAACACGAGGCTCACGCTATATCTCTCTTTCTTGCCTCTCCCTCTTTTTCTATTGTTCGCCATGACCGGATGCAACCCGAAGCACTTCAATGTCCAGGATAGCCCGTTATGTTGCTCGCTTTCTCTCTTTTCTTCTGGATGCATACGTCAGCAGCGAGCGCGGCAACTAACTGCGCTTGTGTAGTTTCGAGCTCTTCCTGCTCGGCGAGGGCGAGAAGAAGATTGAGGAAAAGGTGTACTCGGGCATGTCCAACACGTCGGACTTTGTCCTCAAAAAAGAAGATCACACGCTCGGGCATCTCTTGTCAGAGCACCTCAAGGCCCATCCTAACGTCTACATGGCTGGTTACAAACGTATGCGCAGCCGCTCTCTTCCTTTCTCTTTCCTTACTTTTTACATGAATTCCAGTAGAGAGGGATATCTCACTGACATTGGAATATACGCCCCCCGCGCGCGTGTGTGTTGAGAAAAATTAGTCGGCCACCCAAATGTTCCTGAGCTGTTTATCAGACTGCAAACAGATGGCTCGAAAACGCCGCGCGACGTGTTCACGGCGGTCTGCGAAAAACTGATCAACCAGCTGGAATCGCTACACCAGGAATTTACGCGGGAATGGGAGCTGCGGCGCATCACGAATACGGGAGAACAGGGCAACATGCAGGGCAGCGGATTCTAGTAGGCGTGACGAAACGAAACGGACGTGGGCTTTGTTGTTTGGGAACTGGATCGGACCGGCGTTTCGGGACATGTCGAAAGGTGACTAGCGACGGTAATGATTGAGTTATTGCAACTTCAACAGTATGTTGTGTTCAGTTCTCTCTCCCTACTTTTCAGAGAGGGGGAGTAAAATGAGACGATGCATGACAAGGCATCCGTCATGTGCAATGGCGCAGCTTGCGAGACGCGGTGCGCGCCGAATCATCAGCAGCCTGCCACGGCATTGCGCAATGAGTGCAGGCCCCCCCTTTGTGAACCCAGACTAGTGCCCCTGTGATGTTGTTTGCAGTCGTAACCTTTCCTCAACCCCCAACCCCAATCGAAAAATGACCCATGCGGCTCATCGCTTCCTCTCAGACGGGCCCTTCGCCGCCGGGAATCAGCTGTCCTCTGTGTCAGCAACAAGAAGCCCATCAGCAGCAGCTCGTTCCTGAGGGGGGAAAGATGAAGCTGATCCGTCTCACCATGCAGATATTGTTGCCGTTTAGCAGGATCTTGGGCAGTTTTGTATGCGTGCCCGAGTAGTCGCTGCAGCAAACCGCATCAGTCCTGTTCTCGCCAGACAGGAAAGTCCTTTTGAGGTTTCGTGGGAGGGGGGCTCACAATTCCGTCACATCCTCGAGAACCATATCTGCCACGATTTTTTTCTGTCGTCAACATTCACGCGAAACGAGGTATGCGTAGCAGAGGGGGAGGGGTGTCACTCACTGACGTAGTCGTCGAAACCGACGAGGGTACCGCTAAACTCTGTGAGAGTGAATTCTCAAGGTCAGCGTACGCCGGCCTCAGAGAGAGAGGGAGAGAAAAAAATAAAAGAGACACGCGGGACCTCGCTCTGCATCACCGAACCTTTGTCCCCTTTCATGACCACCCATATCCTTGACCCGACGCACTTATCTATGAGCTCTGCACAGTTCGGTCCTCCGGCGTCAGTATGTTGACAGTGAGTGCGGACTTGTGGAAGCATGGCTCGTGGAGATGGGATGGCAACATACCGAGGGGCAGGAGTTGCGAGGCCATGGTGAGATGCCGACGGCGCCTGATTGAGCTGGGGCAGCGTGCTTTAATTTGTTATTTTATTTTATTCTTTTTCCTTTAATTCTTATTCTTTGTTTTGGGATTTCCCCCCCTTCAGTGTCAACAATGCTTGGCGATGCTCATGAGAATAGTGGGTGAGTGGATGGGTGAGTGAGTGAGTGGCCTTCTTTCCCGTGACTGTGAAGAAAAAGTCCCTCTGGTCTCACTGAACATGAGAACCGCAGCACCGGCCGGCCTTTCCATGCCCGCAGGACGGGGTGGTGGACACTTGAGAATGGGCGTTGGACACGTTACGTAAGCGGACGCCGTCCCCTGCTTCCCCCGGCCACCCAGCCAATCGTTTGGGCGGTGACCGACCGACGACGAGGAGGACGACAAACGGGTGGTCATCGCTTGAAGTGGCGCGTGAATGGCTCGACTGCCCTGCTCTCACACGCGTCAACGCGCCGCCCGCTGCACCAGGCCATGATAACTGGCCGCCGGCGTCATGGCTCTCCGTCTGTTGACGCCCTCTGCCGGCGTGCGTTCATGACGTGTCTGGATCGGACGGGCCTGCGTGCGCGTGCACTTGGAACTTGGCCATCGAGGCGGAAGCACCACTTGTGTCGTCTCAGCTTCATGATGGCGAGGACGGCGGCTGCTCGAAGGGACGCATCGGGGCTTTGGAGCCCCAGCTCTGGCATTCGCTTCGCACCGTCTCCTCCTCATCGTCGTGTGTCCACGTCGCGGGGCTGGCAGACAATGAGCAGCAGCAGCAACGGCGAGGAGACGTTTGGCGCGGCATCCGTTCAGCAAGAGGCAGCTTCCACCATCGAGGTCGCCGCCGATTCTTCACATCATCATGGATATCCATCGGACGGCCAGCTTGGAGACGCAGCTACGGCCCCGACAGAACGGCAGGACCACGGTGACCCTGCCCGGCCCAGCAACGCGACTGGCGACGACAAGGACGTGGACGTGGACATGGAACCGCCGTCGACGCCCCTCAGCTTCAAGCTGTCACGGTCGCTCTACCGCGCCGCTCGCGTCGCCGATGCCAGCGGTGCCGGCTCCAAGGACTCGTTCTGGTCTCACACCATGTACGAGCGCGTCCAGGCGTGCGGCGCCGTCGACAAGGTCAAGGTGCACTACTGCACAAGCCAGCACACGATGGAGCACGTCTGCCAGAAGCACTTCCTCGGCCAGCCCGTCCTGGGCTTCGACCTCGAGTGGTATCCCTACGCGACGGCCCAGTCGGGCCCCCGCGCGAACGTGTCCCTCATCCAGCTGGCCAGCCCCGACCGCATCGGACTCTTCCACCTGGCCTTGTTTCCCCTCCACGGCAGCGGCAGCGGTAGCAGCAGCAGCAGCAGCAACAGCAGCAACAACAACACCGACACCGACAAGAGGGAGCACGACCTGCTGTGCCCGACCTTCCGGCGCATCATGGCCGACCCGCAGGTGAGCAAAGTCGGCGTGCAGATACTCGGCGACTGCACCCGGCTGCGCAAGTACCTCGACGCGCAGACCAGAGGCATCGTGGAGCTCAGCCACCTGTACAAGCAGGTCCGGCAGCACACGCATGCCAAGACGACGTCGAAAATGATGCCCCGGCGCATCAGCAAGGTGCCCGTGGCGCTGGCGGTCCAGGTCCAGGACGTCTTGGGCTTGCCGCTGTACAAGGGCGCGACGGTGCGGTCGAGTGACTGGGCGCGGAGACTGAATCACCAGCAGCTCACATGTATGTATATTCTCGGCTTCTGGCAGCTGGTCCTGAGCCAACTCACCCACCACCATCTTCTTTTCTTTCAACCTTGCTTCTTTACTTGTCTTGCGGGGATTTTTGTGCTGAGGCCGGTCTTTCATGTGTAGATGCGGCTTCTGACGCCTACGCCGGCATCCAGCTGTACCACGTCCTGGAGACACGGCGGAAAGCTCTCGACCCGTGTCCAGACCGTCCGCACCACGCCGAACTCGGTCTGCCCATTCCCATGGCCGCTCCAGGGCCGCCGGAGACCACTGCCGCCGCCGCCATCGTGACCAGCACCGACTTGTCCTCGCTCAGCCCGCAAAAATCAACCCCCACCACCACCGCTACCACTACTACTTATTCTAAAGCTGCCACTACTGCTGCCCTCGGTAGCCAACAGCTGGAAGCAGCAGCAGCAGCAGCAGATAATGACGATGATGTTGATGATGATCATGACAGCAATGAACCACGGCCCGTCCCCCAACCGCCGCCACCCACGTCTTCCCCTTCCCCTTCTCCTTCTCCTTCTCCTTCTCCCTCTCGACAAACGAGTGCAGCGCGGGACGCACGCATCGTCGCGGCGGAGCACAAAGCCGCCGCCTTCCGCACTGCCAGGCGGAACACGTACCCATCATCCACCAGCAGCAGCAGCAGCGCTGCTCCGGCCGCCCTCCGCGCGTACTACATCTGGCGGGCCAACCCCGATCTTGACCCGGCCCGCATCGCCGCGCTGCTGCGTGACCCGCCCCTGCTCACGAGCACCGTGGCATCGTACATCCTGGACGCCCTCGCGCTCGAGGACCTGCCGCACGACCGCGCGCGCCTGAGGGCCGAGGTGCTACCGCTGCTGCACGACGCGCTCAAGACGGGCCGCAGGTACGGCGCCTTGGTGAGGCGCTGCGAGAGCGAAGAGGACAGCGCCAGCGCGAGCGCGCCGTAAGGACAATGGAAAGAAGGGCACAGATGTCCGTCCGGTGGTGGATGCTGCGTTTGGGGGGAGGGGCGTGAGGCCGTGCGGCTGATGGCAGCGGCCTGTCTACCTAGTAGTACCTTGGCTTACTTTACCTTGCGTGCTGGATATCTACTAGTTGAATAGCTTCTATGCGCAAAAAATGCGCTGTGTCTCGCACCGCGCCAAGTCGTGCTTCACTTTTCGTCATTAAACCTTCATCTATCTGCATGCGTGGTGGCAATCCCTGCCCTTCCAGATCATCCGTCTTTCCAAGATGCCTTTTGATCTAAGTGGGTTTCATTGACCTTCATGCGTGGTGGCATTACCCGCCCTTCCAGATCATCCGTCTTTCCAAGATGCCTTTTGATCTAGATGGGATCCATTGACCTTTGAACTTGGCAGCGTTTTGTTCCCCCAACATCACATTCACGCCAAGATACCACCACCACCACCACCACCGTAATGATTCCACGCGCTCGACAGCCCCCGGTCCGGTCAACAGCTGCTCAGCCGCGACGCGCAACAGTCGGCCGGCAGAGGAAGAAACTCTTCTGCGCTTACTGCGCCAAGATGTCTCTGGCGCTATTCACCTGCACCGTCTTGTCCTCGCCGGCGCTGACAATGCCCCACGCCTTGTCCCACACGACACTCAGCACCTTGGCGCCGTGTCCCGCGGCCGGCAGCTGGCCCTTCAGCCAGTTCCTGCCGATGGTGTAGACGGGCTTGCCCACGACGCCGTCGACGTCGTTGGTGGCTCGTTTCGCGCTGCGCAGATCCCACACC
Organism: Moelleriella libera RCEF 2490; assembly: GCA_001636675.1. Taxonomy (NCBI): domain Eukaryota; kingdom Fungi; phylum Ascomycota; class Sordariomycetes; order Hypocreales; family Clavicipitaceae; genus Moelleriella; species Moelleriella libera. The sequence continues at coordinate 377,928 of AZGY01000023.1, forward strand.
CGACACGTGCTGTCCCACGAGCCAGACACCAGCGAAAAGTCGTCCGAGGGAGATTGGCTCACCGACACGACCCAGTTGGTGTGGCCGTGGAGGGTCATGGCTGCGGTTGTCGCGGCGGATTCTCTGGGGTCGAGCAGGGCAATGTGCTTCGCTGACGAGCCGGCGGCGATGAGAGAATTCCGCAACGCCGCGGCGCACACGACGGGGTGTTTGGTGGTGAGACTTGACACCTGCCTTTGGGTAGTCAGGTCGATGGTCTTGACGGTGCCGTCCTGCGACGCCGAGTACGCGACAGTGGAATCGTGCGCGTGGAAGACTGCGGCCATGACTTGGCTGTCGTGCATGGGCATCATGGCCAGTGGCCCGCGCTCGGCAAAGGTTGCTGACGCCGCAAGCTTCGTCCGTTTCGGTTCTGAAGAGTCGGCGGCATCCACCTTGGGGGCGGCGTCCTTGGACGACGACCACAAGCCGACGCACCCGTCCGACGACGCGCTGAGGACTCGTTTCGTCAAGCTGTTGACGTCGAGATTGTGGATCTGCTTTTCGTGGCCAACCAGTTTCATGTCGCACTTGAACGAGCCAGACGTCCCGTGACTCGCTTCAGAGTAGCTCCAGACGACAACCTCGCCCTGCAGACCGGCCGAGACGAGCTTCGTGGGCGACACCCATCGGACAGAGTTGAGTCTGGGGGGGTAGCCGGTGGGGGCCGAGGTGGCTATTATATCGCCCGAAGGATTCCATATCCTGACAAGTCCGTCGTAGCCAGCGCTCGCCACTCTGTCGTTGACTGTGCCGTGGATGCCCTTGGCCGCGGGGGCTGAGCTGGACAAGACGTCCACGGCGCCAACCCAGTCGTCGTGCTGGAAGCTGGCTCGATACACGGGCGGGATCAAGCTGCGAACGTATTTGAGCGTGAGGGTGGTTTCTGACGAGAGGCCATTGGCTTTTAGATAGTCCTCAATGGAGGTGCGTAGGAAAGCGCCGTCAACGATGAAGTCGAGCGGAGTGGGAGACGACGTGTCGAGCATGGACTCGGAGTTTAGGATGCGCGAGAGGCCATATCGTTTGATGTCTGGGGAGTGTGAGCCACGGAAGCAAGTATACGATGCCAATTGAGCGGTTTGTTTACCTGCTGGGACGAGCAGTTGCCGTCTGGCCTCGGGCAGCTGCAAGTCTTCTTCGTCTGTGGTGAAGACGACCTTCACCTGCGCAGGTGAGGCGGCCATCCCGGCCAGGGCGTGATGAGTCTTTTTCTCCTTCTTTTTCTGTTTGCGTGCTCAACTCTCGACTCGTCTCCACGAATGGAAGTGTTGTGCTTCTTGACGTTTACTGCAAGACAATGGCGTGGGAAGTAAAATGCAACATGACTGCTATGCGCTCGTAAACGGCAGCCAAGATCAAACACACCAAAAAAAAAAAAAAAAAAAAAAAGTTTGGTCGCCTTGCGGGACGGATGATCCGCAGCGGGGCTAGCGTCTGGCCAGTCACAGCAAACGACAGACGAGGCTGACGCTGGCAGTCAGTCCATGGTCACGAACTGATGTCAATGACGGCTTTGCGGACGGAACGTGCCCGGCTGAGTATCGCAATCGGCCATGTGTCCTCACCACACGTGCTGTTGGACGGCTCGATGGCCGTCGCGTCGAGCGCAGGGAGGCCAGGCCGGCGCAGGCGAGATCCCCGGCAGGACTCGCATAGGAGGAGGGCCAGTGCCAGGCGCGATGTGCATCCAGGTAAGGTATGTACAAGCACACGTCACGAGGGCCGGCTTGCCGTCAGCGCCCAATTTCTCCAGCAAAGACGTCATTATGCCTGATGTTGTGGCTGCAGGATGCTTGCACCTCTCGAAACATGGCTGGGAATCGTCGACGAGTCAGACGTGCAGGGAGAGAGAGGTGCTGCTGCACGTGTGGGGGGATCGAGGGGATTGGCCCGTGAGTGAGTGAGTGAGTGGGCTTCCTCTTTGTGTGGCCCGTTCCTTCCTCTTCCCTGCTCATCCAGCCTGCCTCTTTTGCCATTGACCAAGTAGTGACTCGAAAACAAGGGGTCAGGATGACTGATTTCGCGATGGAGCAGATCCTGCCGCAGTCATTGAAGTTGACAGGTAACGACACAACGACGGCTCTGGCTTCGTCAGGCGCCCGATTAGGACGAACTACTCTGTCGGCGAGCGGGGAACAGCTTAAAGCCAATAGCACACCGCTTGAATATCCAGTTCCCCCCCCCCGCATGCGTTGGATCTCTTGAGCCTGCTCGCCTGCCGTATCGCAAGTGGGGTCGGTCCGTCTTGAACCTGGCTCGTCTGGAGAGACTGTTCCCATTGTGTCGGCTGTTTGCAACAGGCAATCCGGCGCGGACTGCCAATCATGATTTGACTGACATCACACTGCTTGGTCTAGTACATTTCCCCGCATGAGTCTGGACTCTAGAATGTGTGACTGACGCCAATGTCTTCACCGGGAGGGGTCTTTTATTTCGGCTCTTGCCTGCTGCACTGGAGGTTTTGGTCCACGGAGTTGCTGTCGCTCATGTGGGTGGACGTGTGCGAAGTTTATGGACTGGCGATTGCAGCTATCGCATGGATGACTTGCACCAAGACATTACAGCACATTATATCATGGAAACAAGGGACCTTCGTGGCATCTGGACCAGAAAGCAATGAGAATATGAAATTCGAGAAGAAGAAAAAAAAAAGACGCAGCACTACCGACCGTACTGGACAGCTTCCTTGCGTTACATGCGGCATCGGCCCAATTGGAAAAAAAAAGGCACCAACCCCAGACCCACCTTTCAAGAAATAAACGGGTACGTACGGAGAACATGGAGCTCCTGTTCGGTCGCTCGGTGCAGCTTGGCTGGGGGGGTGCGGGGATGGGATTGTGATGAATGAGACCTGGACCGAATGACCATGATTGCACCCAATTGATTTATTAAGCCGCTTGCTCCTCTCCAAGACTCGACTTCTCTCGTCACTTCGACTCGACGTCAGTACTCGCGCGTGTTTAGCTCTCCTACACAACCTCTGGCACACCCCCCCCCCCTTCTCCCCCTGCATCTGGACCTAGTCTGCCCAGGTCCCGCCAGCTGTGACGCCATCTGACCGCATTCGATCGCCCACGCCGAAGGAGCTTGCAAGAGGAAGAAAAAAAAACGGGCGTGCTCCCATCTCCTCGACGTCGCCTCTCCTGGACTGCCCTGGTCGTCTGGGAGATAGCTCTGCTCTGCCTCTAGCTTCACAATCCATTGACCTGTCATTTGACCGCTGCTGTCCGCTGTGATTAGCTGCACGGCCAATCTACCTCATCCCTCCCCCTTTCCTCTTCCTCCTCCTCTCATCCCATCTCCGTCACCATCCTCGTCTCTCGTCGCGACACCAGCCCAGCCACCTCGCCGCCGACACAATTCCCCCTCTCGCCATGGCCGTCAACGGTGAGCAGGTTCGGGATGTCAAAAATCATCTCCTCTTCGAGGTTGCTACCGAGGTAGCTCATAGAGGTGCGCCGCGCCAACTCCTGAATGCCACTGGTGATTGCGCTCGTGCTGACCAAGGGCACATCAAGTCGGCGGTATCTACTCCGTCATCAAGTCCAAGGCGCCCGTCACGACTGCCGAGTATGGAGATCGTTATACGTTAATCGGTCCCCTGAATCATGCCTCTGTGCGTCTCGTGGTCCTCTTCCCAACTTTTTCCCACCATGCTGACCGTGATTCACTGGGACGCTGCAGGCGGCCGTCGAGGTGGAAGAAATGGAGCCGACCAATCCGGCGATTACCACTACCATGCAGGCCATGAAGGATCGCGGCATTGGCCTGTTGTACGGCCGGTGGCTCATTGAGGGTGCTCCCAGGGTTCTTCTCATCGACACCCGGACGGCCTACGGTTACATGGACGAGTGGAAGACGGACCTGTGGAACATTGCGAGCATTCCGTCTCCGCCTGGCGATGACGAGACCAACGAGGCCATCGTTTTCGGCTACCTGGTCGCCTGGTTCCTGGGAGAGGTGCGTGTGTCGTTGCGGACCCTTGTTCAGTTGGCAGGATGGGATGTTGGTGCTGACAGCTGCCTGCCGTGCGACCTCACTAGTTTGTCTGCCATGAAAAGGAAAAGGCCGTGATAGCGCATTTCCACGAGTGGCTCGCCGGTGTCGCCCTTCCGCTGACCAAGAAGAGGCGCATCGACGTGACGACGATATTCACCACGCACGCGACTTTGCTGGGTCGCTATCTCTGTGCCGGCTCCGTCGACTTTTACAACAACTTGCAAAACTTTGACGTCGACGCCGAGGCCGGCAAGCGCGGCATCTACCATCGGTACTGCATCGAGCGCGCCGCCACGCATTCTTGCGATGTCTTTACGACGGTCTCGCACATCACGGCCTTTGAGTCGGAGCACTTGCTCAAGCGAAAGCCCGACGGCGTCTTGCCCAACGGCCTCAACGTCACCAAATTCTCGGCCGTGCACGAGTTCCAGAACCTGCACCAGATGTCCAAGGAGAAGATCCACGACTTTGTGCGTGGTCACTTTTACGGCCACTACGATTTCGATCCGGAAAACACGCTCTACGTCTTTACAGCCGGCCGTTATGAGTTCAGGAACAAGGGCGTCGACATGTTTATCGAGTCGCTGGCCCGTCTGAACCACCGGCTCAAGGCCGCGGGCAGCAAGATGACGGTGGTGGCGTTCATCATCATGCCGGCGCAGACGACGTCTCTGACGGTCGAGGCGCTCAAGGGACAGGCCGTCATCAAATCGCTGCGAGACACGTCGACGATGATTGAGCAGAGCATAGGGCGACGGATATTCGAGCGGTCGCTCAAGTGGCACGAGGGCGACCCGATGCCGGACGAGAAGGAGCTGATCTCTGGGCAGGACCGCGTGCTCCTGCGTCGGCGTCTGTTTGCCATGAAGCGGACGGGCCTGCCGCCGATTGTGACGCACAACATGGTGAACGATTCCGAGGACCCGGTGCTGAACCAGATCCGGCGCGTGCAGCTCTTCAATCACCCGTCGGACCGCGTCAAGGTGGTGTTCCACCCCGAGTTTCTCAACTCTGCGAACCCGGTGCTGCCGCTCGACTACGACGACTTTGTGCGCGGCTGCCACATGGGCATCTTTGCCTCGTACTACGAGCCCTGGGGCTACACGCCGGCCGAGTGCACGGTGATGGGGGTGCCCAGCATCACGACGAACCTGTCGGGGTTCGGGTGCTACATGGAGGAGCTGATTGAGAACTCGAGCGACTACGGCATCTACATTGTGGACCGGCGGACCAAGGGCGTGGACGACTCGGTCAACCAGCTCACGTCGTACATGTTTGACTTTTGCGGCAAGAGCCGACGTCAGCGCATCAACCAGCGCAACCGCACGGAGCGTCTGAGCGACCTGCTCGACTGGAAGCGGATGGGCATGGAGTACGTCAAGGCGCGTCAGCTGGCGCTGCGCCGGGCGTATCCGAACTCGTTCTCGGGCGACGAGGATCCCGAGGACTTTATCCCGGGCGTGGAGCAGAAGATTTCGCGGCCCTTTTCGGTGCCGGGCTCGCCGCGAACGAGCGGGATGATGACGCCGGGCGACTTTGCGAGCCTGCAGGAGGGGCGCGAGGGTCTCAACACCGAGGACTATGTGGCGTGGAAGCTGCCGTGAGTTTTCCTTTCTTCCCCCCCC
>AZGY01000023.1:387296-430127 GCA_001636675.1 Moelleriella libera RCEF 2490
AGCTTGCGAGGCCAGCCCGCGGCAGCGCCGCCGGAGGCATAATCTTCAACAAATGGGATTCATGGTCCCTGGACTGGTAGTATGCCTCCGGCGGGCCGGCCTCGCTTCGCTCCAACTACTGCCATCTTTTAACATCAATCACTGAATGGTTGTGGAATCGAGCGCAGCGAGGCCAGCCCGCCGCAGGCGACCCCCGGTAGGGCCGCCAGAGGCACATCACAGGCGTACCATCTCTACTATAACGGCTGGTGTCATTCCGCAGATCCTTCTTATGCTCGTTATAAGCAGTCATGGCAGACCGGTGGTGCTTCGAGCGCAGCGAGGCCGGCCCGCCGCAGATTTTTCTCTTTCTACGTCGTTGTTGTTGGTGATCAGCTGATTGGGTGGCCGCGATGTGTCATGGCTCTGCTTGCTTGCTGGCTTGCGGTCAGGCCATTCATTCATTGCCCCAGCGCGAGGAGTACTAGGTAGGGCAAGAGGGTTGGGAACAGACGACTGGTCCAGGGAGAATTTAGAAAATACAAATAATTCAAGGATGAAACAAAAAGAAAGGAAGGAAAGGAAAGGGAAGGGGAAAAAGAAAGCTGGAGGAGCCCCCCCCCCCCCCCCCCCCCCCCGGGGCCGGCACGCGGTGACAGTGCACGCGCCCGTGTTGCCGCGATGCGTCTGGCAACGACGTCTGTCTGGTGTTGTGGTGTGGTGGTGGTGGTGGTGGTGGTCTCCTTTTGCCTCGAGACCGAAGCAGCTTCGGAGGGGGCACACTGCACGGTTTCGTCGTCAGCCTCGTCATGCACTCTCTCTCCCTCTCCCTCTGTTCGACGTGGTGGCAGGAATAAAAATGGCAAGGTGAGTGAGTGTTTGCGCCGCACGCCGTCGTTGGGCCCGCCTCGACGAGCCGTGGCGGAGCAGCCTTGCTTCCATCATCGCTCCTTCCTCGTGCCAACGGTTGCAGAGTCTGCACTGTGAGGGCGCGTCTACGAGCACCGCGCCTCGCTGTCTGTCTGCCTTTTCCCTTTTTTTCCCTGTTAATTCTTCAGTATGCTTCCTGCTTCTGTCAAACCCAGCAGATGGGCCGCGTCGCACCACGCAAGGTAGGTAGGTACACGGCAATACCGCGCGCACGGAGGATTTCGACATTTTCTTCTTTATTCCCCCCTCCCGCGTCAGGCCATGTACAAACAGCACAGCACTACAAGCCCATACGCTTGCAGGAATCGCGAGCTCATTTCTCGCGCCATCGAATCCAGAAGTTTTTTCCCCCACCCTGGCAGATCCGTACGCACATACATGCGTCCTCGTGACGTGATACGACGTTGTATACACAACCAGCCGCCGCCATTCATCAACGAGGGTATATACACACTTATTCATAGTGGCAATGCTGCTCTAACTGGCAGCGTGTTATCATGCAGGCTCTCGGCCCAGTCGGCTTGTCACACTCGGGGGCGAGACTTGATGTGAGCTACATGCTGCATACGCACTGCCGGTACCTACCTACCTATATAGGAATGTGTCAATGCTACGGTATCAGTTGGGTCCCCCGTACTCTACGTGGTATGCCGCGGCCCTTGGCGCGCACGCACGGAGGAGCTGGCAGCTTCCATGGGTCTGGGGAGGAGCCGGTTGGCAGGCTGGTTGGCAGGCTGGCCCCCAAATGCCAGATGGAGCAGTCGCCGTGCATACAGTATGAGCATCCATCCGATGCGTGTTGTGGGCGTGAATGTGCGCGTGCGTGTGAGTGTGTGCCAATCAAGGACGCGGTGGTGAATAGGCGGGCGCCGCGAACAAAGGCCAGCCACGCCGCTCAGTAGCATCTCCCCTCATCTTTCCTTTCTTTTTTCTTTTTCTTTTTTCACCTTTCCCTAACCCCCCTTCCCCACGTTCCCCTTTTTCCATTTCCTTTTGTTTCCCTTTCCTCTTTCCTTGCTTTTTTTCTTCTTCTCCGTTTCTGTTTTTCCCGGAGAATGCCCCTCTTCCCATGTGTATGCGTGTGTGTGTACCTTTTCCAACGCGGTGCCTCCAGCGGGCTGTCCTCGCTGCGCTCGAGGAGTTGGGCTTCATGTACATAGCAGTCCCTCGAGCTTGCGAGGCGCTGCGCTCGAAGAATTACCACTCAATATTCAACTTTTGAGCTTTAATAAACTATTTGGGAATATGAGACTTCCTGTTCTGCTAATATGCCTCCGGCGGCCCTACCGGGGGTCGCCTGCGGCGGGCTGGCCTCGCAAGCTCGAGGGACCACTGCTTTTATGGTCATCACATCGCTCCAGATCTTGATTTGATACAGGTTTATCTGGTATTTGCCTCCGGCGGCCCTACCGGGGGTCGGCTGCGGCGGGCCGTCCTCGCTGCGCTCGAAGAATTACCACTCAATATTCAACTTTTGAGCTTTAATAAACTTAAACTATTTGGGAATATGAGCAGTTCGTCGAGCGCAGCGAGGACAGCCCGCCGGAGGCATATTAGCAGAACAAGAAGTCTTCCACCATTACCAAAGGCACCTAGGTAGGTAGTTTGCGATCGTTGCGTGTGGCCCAGCTTGGCTGGTGTCTGCCTCCGGCGGCCGTCCGTGCCCCCCCCCGAGCCGCCACGACGGGGGAGAAAAAGGCAGGCAGGCAGGGGAAAGCAAGCAGTGGAGTGAGTGAGTAAGTGAGTGAGGGGCGAGGGAACGGCAAAGGCAAGATGAAATGCCCACGTGTTTTTTTCCCGTGCTCATTGTTAAAATGCCACGACCGTGCACACACCACGCCACGTACGTCGCCCAAGGCAGACGGTAATTTCCACCACTCGAGCATACCGTACAGTACAAGTACAGCCCAGCATACACAAGTTAGTTACATGCACTACAAAGAAAGAGAGAGACGAGGAGGAGGGGGAGGAGGAGGGTCCCCACGCGCGCGCGCTGACTCTGTCGCCGTCGTAATCTCTGCACAAGCGAAATTAAAACCCAAAAGTGACTCCCCATACCAGCACAGCAAACGGTACATGCTTGGCCGGGCGGGTTGTATGTATGTAGCTCACAGTGCAGACCAGACCCAGCGCAGCCAGCCAGCCCCGACAAGCAGGCAAAATGCATGCACCGCAGATTTGGAAGCAGCAGAGAAAAAAAGAAAAAAGAAAGGCATCGAGGCAACAACAAGGGGGGCCTCCAAAGGCGTGGCAAAGAGGCAGGAAAAGAAGAGGTGCATAACCGTCTAGATTCAAACAAAGCCACCACACTCTGCCATGCCATGCGTGATGCAATGGACCGGCCATGGCCGAACCCAACCCAACCCAACCAGCTCTCCTTTCCCCTCCGGAGCCATCGCCCCCAATATAGCTCGACGTGAAACACTGGCCTCGGAGTGCCCTCCATCAATCAATCAATCAATCAAGCAATCAAGCAATTTAGCAATATAGCAATCAATTGACAATGTGCCTGCGCTGCCTGCTTTGCAATACACCCGGCTCTGCTCTGCTCTGCTCGGCTCAGCTCTGCTCAGCTCAGCCCAGCTCGTGTCCTCCACGCTCCGTTGCTGCCAAAATCGTCCTCGGCAAACACAGACCCCCCCATGCAAAGGATCAGCAGGCACACATGTCCGCATCGGCTTCGTGAGGTAGGACAAGAAATTGGCATTCGCACTACACGTCTTCCCGCCTCCCGCCACTAGTAGCAGTGCAGCGCGGTAGCAGCAGTAGCAGCCTCTCCCATCTACCTTGTAATTAACTACCAACCCAATCGTCGCCTCCGCCTCGCGCCCGCCAGTGTCGGCCGCGATGCAAATCCATCCATCAATCAATCCTCTCCGCCGCCCTCCGCAACGCCCAATTTCCTCACACGCACGGGTGTACACCGACCGGCCGCGCCCACAGACCCTACTATTCCCGGTGATCCACCAAAACAGCATGCAAGCCGCCTCTGTGCGCCACGCCATCAAGGACAACAGGTGGAAAAAGAAGACCTCCCATAGCAATAATAACAACAACAACAACGATAGTAATGACATGGTCCGCCCCTTGTGTTGATGATGATAATGATGATGCTGATGATCATGATGCGCCTCGCCCCGGGAAAAGGTGAAAAACTAGAAACAAAAACAAAAAAAGACAAGACGAGTGGGGAATTACCGGCCCGCGTCAAAAAACCGAAATGGAGATTTGTGTGTTATGTCGTGTCATTAGTCGTCGCCGCAATCCGTCCGCCACGGCAAGCCGCGCGCCGCCAGTCGCTCATGCCTTGATGCTCCTTTGTCGGCCCAGCGACAGCCCCGAACGAAATCGACTCTTGGGTGACTTGGGTGAAGACACGCTTCTCCTGGCGCTCTTGATGATGTCCTCGTAGCTCACTGCCGATGATGGCGTTGCCGGCTCCAGGCACAGGCTCTCGCGCGGGTCGTCGTCATCGTCTTCGCCGTCCACCTCTCCCACCTGCTCCATGCGTGTGAGCTGGCTCTCGCTCTGGTGCAAGTTGGGCCTGCTACGCTTCTTCACCAGATTGAGCGTCTTTCGCAGCATCGTCGTCGGCGTCCTGGGCGTTCGTAGAGAGTCGTCGCTGCCCTTGGCGTAGGGGTCAATGTGCAGGAACCCTGGCCGCCTCTTTTCCAACAAAGTCGTCGTCACCATGCTGCTCGAGCGTGGCGGGTGCTGGTAGAGAGACGACGACGACGTCGACGACACCGAACTTGGCCGCTTCAGAGCAGGCTCCGTGGCGGTGCGGAGGATGCCAGCTCTGTCCGAGACGTCGCTCGAGCTCGGTGAGATGGACCTCCGTGACAGCGTGATGATGGATGGTTTGCCGTAGAACACAACCGACACCACACGAGCCGTGTCTTCGCGGATAAACCGCCCGGCCGGCTTCCTTGAACCCTCCGCGTCTGACTCGACGTCGCCAAAGTCGGAAAAGTCGTCGGCTGACGAGGATGCGTCCTCTTCCGACGAGAGGTAGATCTGGTGGGGGGCGGCATGGGGCAGCATGGGCTGGTCGTCATCCACGGCCTTCTTCTGAGGAATGGAGCCCAGCATTCTAGAGGCCCGGCGTGCGCTTCGAGGTGGTAGTAGGGGCGCATCGCTGGAAGAAGCAGGCAGGCTGGAGCTGCTGCTGCTACTGGTAGTGCTCATATTGTCGAATGACAGCATTTTGTGGTTGATGTTGTTGTTGCTGCTGCTGTCGCTTACACTGCTACTGCTGCCGCTGCTGCCGGCACCGTCTTGTTGTTTCGCCGCTTCTTCACGCAAGCTGCTCTTGCTGCTACGGACACTGCTGCTTCTGCTACTGCTGGTGTCCGTGTTGGTAGTGCTGAGGTCGTCGTCACTGCTTGTCGAGTCCTGTTCGTGTTGCTCGTCTTCCAGCTGCTCAGACGGGGCAGGAATGCTAGGCGTGGACGTCTCGTTCTGGGATGTGCAAGAATACTCTTCGGTGGCAGGGTGTGAGGGTTGGGTGCTGGTGGTGTACAGCGAGGAAGGGCAGACCGAGTTTCTATAAGGCTTCGGTGCGATTTGGTCTCGACTGCTGTTGGTGGTGGTGGTGGTGGTGCGGGTGGTATGATTGGGTGAGAGGGGCATCTGCCGGCCTGGAATGGAAGCAGCGCGATCCCTGAGCAGATTTGGTTCCGACATGGTCAAGCGTGACTTTTTCTCGTGCAACGACGAGCACCGAGATCGATGATGTGAAAAGCTGGAGGTGGGTTTGGTTCCTCGGTAGTGTTTCAAAAAGTGAACTCAGACCGTGAGACAGCCGAGACTTGGGATGGGAGCACCACGGCCCCCCCTTGAATCGGAACTTTGGTTGTTTTATTCTTGGTGGTTTGTTTTTCGGCTTTTTGGGTCTAGTCGGAAAATTGGCTGGTATCTGGTGACGTGTGTGTGTGTCGGATGCTCAATCGATGATTATCCCAATCTTGGATCAAATTGGGCGAGGAAGGAAGAAAAGGAAGAACAAGACGAGGAAGACACGACGAAGAACAAAAAGCCCAGGGAGATTGGAAGAAGAAGGCCAAGGAAGAAAAGAAAGCAAAATAATGTTTTTTATTTTGTTTCCCGTTCCACGGTACAAGGTGCTTGTAGTTGCAATGTATCAGAACAAGAAAGAGGAGAGAAGAGCACGACGACCGGCGTGTAAGTGCGTGTCGTGGTCGTGCTGGCGACTTAGTTCGAAACAAGGGAAAGGAATTCGATCAAGGGAGACGGGGTCGTGGTTGGAATGTTTCAAGAGCAGCTGTCGTAGTTGTCGGGTAGCTGTCTGGTATGTAAAGAAAAAAAAGGCATGGCATGGAGGAAGAAAAAGGATGGGGGAAGCCAGGGCGAGATATGGATGAACCACACGACCCGACTTTTGACACACTCATCCCATGTCCAAAAGCCATGCATCCAACCATTGATGTATCAGGCAGGGATGGTCCCACAAGTCGACCGTTTCTCGCTTTCGGGGTGGCCTCTTTTTTTTTTTTTTCCCTTCCCTTTTTCCCCCCTTGGCCCTGGACGCTTTTTTTTTTTCCCCTGCGCCTTTGGCTGCTTGACAGGCAAAGCAAAAGCGGTGGAAAGGGCTGCCGTGCGAGCGAGGAGGGGGGTCCGCACTGGGTACTTCCGTCCCAGCTCGGTCAGCGCCTGACTGGGATGGAGGAGGGGGGTAAGGATGGCTTTGGTACACTTTGGCGCCCGAGAGCCCAGGGAAGAGGAGACGTGATGGAGATTTGCCTTTCCTTTTTTTTTTCCTTTTTTTTTTATTAACTTTGATTCATTTCATCAATCGCCGAGCCTCAACGGAATAAAGACACGCAACGTGTTCCGACAAAAAAAATGCCTGTCCGCCAGCCTGTCTGTCTGTAATGCACGCCATAGCACCCGGTCGAGTGGTCATGGCACCACCAAGATAATAATCATATCGCGCGCCCACGTATAGATTGAACCTGTTCGCATTGTCACTCGCGCTTGCCCTCATGGCAGGCCGTTTCAGATTTAATTGCTGGCCGAGTCCGTGAGGCAGACAGCGACCGGCCAACCAACGATCACGGGCCATTTCCGACGTCGTGCAAAGCTGTGCCCATCATTTGTTGAGTCATGAAGTGAGCCGCCCGATATTGACTTTGCGCTTCCATGCTCGATGATGCGTTCTCTCTCGCTTTCCTCTCTGTTCGTGCGAGTGTGTGTGCACGAGACCTACGTGTGTGGTTGCTATTTGCGGGACGCCTTTCGCATCGGGCTAGTAGATCTGGTCGAACCTGCGCTGCGGCCTGGATTACGAGGCTGGCCAGCTTTTTTTTCCTTTGATTGACGAGCCTTTCCGCTGTCCGTCTTGTCACCTCGGCGAGCTTTCCCGCCGATCAGCCATTGTCATTGCCTGCGCCACCATTCCTCACCAATGTACGTTTGCGGACTGAGGCTTGTTTGAAACGACATCTTGTGATGTTTTCTGGCACCGTGTACGGAGTACGCTTCAACAATGTTGTTGTTTCCCCAACGCGTAGCCTACGTACTTTAAAATTATTATTTTATATTTTATATTCTGGTTTTGTTTTCTGCTACGTTCCTATGGTCGGCCAACATGGGGCCCCCTCCTTTCAGCCCAGGAGTTTCCCGTTTCTAGTTTCTCCTCGACGAGCGGCCTAGAGGGGCGGAGAGGGGGGGGGAAGGTCACACCAAGTGGTCCTTTCCTCCCCCTAGATGAAACTTGATTGGTCGAGTCCCCCTGACCAATCAAATGGTCGAGGCTGCCATCTTCTGTTACATTGCTTCCGATTACTGGCTTTCCCCGTCACAGCTTGCCATCTGACACTTTTATCTTTCCATCCTGCGACGATGGCGTCTCGCTGCGACCCTTATTGTGTCGCCATAACTGGAATTTGCGACTCCCTTTTGGCTTGATAGCGACTGTGCGCGTGGGCCGAAACAAATGTTCTTTCTTGATCTTATCTTTTTTTTTCTTGACAAAGTACTTTTTATTCATTCCGGAGCATGATTGTCAAACTGCCGATCTCATGGGATTGAAGACGATTCCCGCGACCCTTGACCCATTCGGACCCTTTTCGTCTTTGAGTGACCCTGCATGGCCGCCCGCCCGCCCGCCTGCCTGCAATGGCCGAGATTCTGGGCCAAGCCCATGACATGACGCCCCCGTCAATCTTCAGGCAGCTCACATCCATTGTGCAGCACCATGGCCGAAAGATGCCGGCCATCCTGTCTACCTGCCCGCATGGCCCGTCATTGTGTCCCGACGCGCAGAAACTGACTTCCTGGTATGGTTCAATGCCGTGACCACGGACCATCCGGTGATCACGGCCTTGACGGTGGACTTGACGGTGGACTGTCTTGTCCGAGAAGCATGAGCCCTCAATCATGTACTTGTGGACACGGGCACCAAAATAATCATGAAACAGGCCCTCGTATGAAGAAACAATTGCTTAAACTTTGGTCTCGTCCTTATTCACGTGGTGCTGGACGGCCGATGACGGCGCACGCGAGTTTCACCTGACGTGACCTGAATGAATGGATGGATTGCTGGGGCAATTGCAAATTGCGCATCGTACGTATTCTCCTTCTTTTCTTGATTTTTTGGAAACGCCAAGTCCATGACCTCAATCGAGCGCGCTGCTCAGCCTGGTGCTCTGATCCGTGCCCGGGTGACGTGCATACAGCCCTCGTGGTCGTGGCCTGCTTTTCACTGCCGATTTTCGTGGTTATCCTGCTCCTGTCTGCACCCTGCACGAAACAGGTTTGCGGTTTGCTGGCGCACAGTGTACCTGGCCAGCCCATTGGCTGAGAGGGAAGCGCGCGTGGCATCGTCACATCACGATATGCAGCTACCAATGGCAATGGCACCTTGCGCCGTCTCGACTCTCGCCTCTTTCTTTTTTTTCCTTTTCCACCCCAGCCATTTCGTTAGCGGCGGGCGGCAAAAGACGAGAACGAACGACGAGGAAGAAGCAGAAGAAGAGGAGGAGAAAAAGTTCCCAGCCCACACCGACTTAATAAATTGAGCAACGCCCGCTCGCCCGCCCCAGGCCCGGGCAGCCACCACCAGCACCACCACGGCATCGTCTTGTGCATAACCATGTGGCTCGCGAATCACATATGGAGATGTATGCAGTCCACGGTCTGGCTTCGCCCGGCCCCGCTTTGCCAGACCGACATTTTGATACTATTCGCTGTTTTTTGCCTCTTCCTGTCTCTCGCGTTATATTGCGAGGGCGAAAGTGTGCGAAGTGAAAAAGGTCCGTCGCTCGGATAGCGTCGAGGGCGAGACTCAATTTCGGTGCCGTAAAATATTTGTCTGATTTGTTGTTCATGGCGCGCGCCCACGCAGGTCCGGGGGATCTTCTGTCTGTCTCTGAATCCCATTAAGCAGCCCTGCCTGTCGAAGGGGGAGAAGGGGCCCGTGGCTGGCAGCCGTTGATTGATTGATGTGTGTCTTGCAGGCCAAATGAGGACATCTATCTAGCCCGGGGACGAATGTACCTGAGGAGGCTTTCTCTTTTCTTTTTCTCGCCTCTCTCTCTCTCTCTCACTTGGTGCTTGCTTTTCCCGACCGGCTGGTTCCTGGCTCCCCCTCCCCCTCCCCCTCCATCCTTCTAGACTCACGCATTCGGACTTTGGCAGGAAGGGGGGCGCGGGATCCAGCCAGTGAGCTTACACGGATTGTTTGCAGGAACCAACCCACCTAAAACTGTATGTGTATGGGGGGGGGCAACATGGCGCGCGACAGCTCACACGGCGTTCAAACAAGCCGGTGCCGCGATATCGTTACAGGCGCAAGGCCCGTGATCCTGCTCGCTCGCGCATCTTCCATCTTCCTTCTACCGTATCTTCCCAGCACCTTTTGTCGTCTATTTGTTTTCTTATTTCTTTTTTCTTTTTTTCTTTTCTTCCCTGTGGTCCCGCCTTGTTCACGATCTGCGACTACGGCCCCCTCGCCCAAACAGCCCTGATATCATCGGAGCAAGGGCTCACAGGAAACAAAGTACGTCAGTGTGTCGCGGTGGCCGCGATACGTGCGTGAGTCTGTGCGTTCCCTTTCCCTTTCCCTTTGGCCAAGCAAGGTGTGTGTGTGTGTGTGTGTGTGTGTGTGTGTGTGTGCAGACTTGGCTGCTGCTGCGGGCGCTGCATCACAAGGGCAGCAGAAACCGAGACAGTGTTTTGGAAGTTTCAAAGAGGACTGGAGAAGAATGTCACGGATTGGTGAACACGAGCGGAAGGGGGGGGGGCCGCGCTCGGGCGACGTGCGCGCGCACATGGTCCATCGCAAACCAACCAAGCTTCACGTGTTTTGACACCTCGCGTTTTTTTTTTCTGGTGCACAGGTGGAATTAGGCCTCATCGCACCGGTGACTGACAGTAAGTATGCATTTGATTAATTAAGGGCTCTGTATATGTGCTCTTTTGGGTAGGGGGGGGGGGGCTAGTATCGCTTGATCTTGAAGGCATGTGCGGCGTGACTACAAAGCGGACCTGACTACCAAGTACCTACAGTACCTTACCTAGTACTGGAGAAGAGCAGGCAGGCGGAGGTGAGCATCGCATCGCATCGCATACATAATTTACGTGTTAATCCGTACAAGAGGGCGAATACACAACCGACCTGGACCCATTCTCCCTGCCAGCGGAAGGGGGGGAAAGCTGCGCGTGTTGTGTATGTACATACATACATGTGTGTGTGTGTGTGTGCTTGGGGAATACCCAGGCAGGGCAGCTTGCGTGAGCATGTCGGTCTGTCTGTCTGCTCAGCAATAGCCCGGCCGTGCATGCGTGCGTGCGTGCGTGCGAGCCCGAGATCCGTCAGACGCCCGCCCGCCCGCGCAGGTCCCTATTAAACCTGATTCACGTCATATTACCACGAGCAGGCCCTTGGCATTCCTCTCTTCCCTCCCTCGTGCATACGCACACGTGCGTCGTCGCTGCACCGTGAAATCCGGCTCTTCTTGTGGCGGGGGGGGACGGCCAAGTAAGTGCCTCTTTTGACCTCCGCGGTCGTGATGGGACTCGCTGCCTGGCCGCCGCGCATATGTAGTCTCGAGACGAAAGAGCGCCCGCACCAGACCAACCAGGTCATGTCAAGTCAGGCCAGGCCAGGCCAGGCAACTCAACTTGGATGGCTCCCGGGGGGGTAGGGCCAAAAATGTACGGAGAACAGCCGCTCGTCATCTGACATCGTTGATCGGGACACTCTAACAGGTGCCGTGGTCTTGTTTCCCAGCTATCGGTGCTCTTGACTGTCTAGTTTCCCACGACTCGGAACTTGTCTATCAGCCTGTCTCTACCTCTGTAGGCGGTGTATGTGGGTGTGTCGCGTCCAGCATAGTGTACATATGAGCTCAGGCCGTCAGAGCTGCATTTGCATGCTCGCACGGGTGTGGCCGGCCGCCCAGCCGCCGTGAGCACTCGTCCATGCCAATAGCTGCTTTAATCGCGAGAACAAGTGTGCAAATAAAACAAAAACACATCTCGGAGCGGAGCACGTTGAGAAAGTCACCGGCACCTGCCTGCCTGGACGGACGGACGGACGCTGGGCATGGCACATACACATGTGTGTACCCTAGGCAACTACCTGCCTGCCTGGTACCTTACCTTACCTCACCTTAGCTTCCCTTCCCTTCTCTGACTGCGCACCTGGGAGGTGGACAGACACGCAACTCGGGCGCGCAGTTCCGCTCAGTTCACTCAGGGTCAGTCCAGTCCGTTCGTGCCAACAACATGCAATTCGCACACACAAACTCCGTACACACATGGCACCTCCGTCCGCGCCCGCCCGCCCGCCATCAATGATCAATGCCTAACCACCCGACAATGACGTCACGAGCGCAGCCCCCTCCATACCAGCCCAGCCAAAGCCAGCCAGCCATCCCCTCCCACACCGTCCCGATTTAGAAACGGAAAAACCCACTCCCCTCCGAGCCGGACGGGCGTGACGTGCCGGCGTGGCGCACAATGTGGCTGGTACGTTCGTCGAGGCTCGCGGGTGTGGCTTCGTCGTGGCTTCCCTACCCTATACTCCGTACACACGGCTACCTGTTTACCCAAGTACCTGCCTTTGACGCCAGCAAGCTGTACAAATGGCAACGTGACACAACACTTATTGTTTTCAACGATGACATATACGGGGAATCAGAGAGGTTCATGTAACTGGATTGCTATTTGTGTATGGTGCAGACGTCAGATCAGCGGACAAGCAATTATTCTTGGCGCATCTCGAGTGGGATTGATACAGACCCCAAAACTACAAGTTTCGAGCATCGTAATGTGCAAATGACAGGCAACCGTCACAAGAGCATGAGTGTTCATTGCGCGCACATCATCACTGGATTAGACAAGATACCAATCTTGAACGGCTGTAGCTACACTCACTGCCACGTGCCCGGCGCAGCCAGGGACGAGTCATCATGAGTGATTGCCATCAATTTGCACGCCGCGTACATGCTACGCCCCCACGTCGCCATCTATGCCTTCAGAACCAATGACATCCTCGACGTCCTGCTCTACAACATGGAGACCTCTCGTCACCACCAATTATCGTCAAGTATGGCCCGTCATTCGTTCCCAATTGTCATTTCCCATCATGCGCAGGTTCCCCAATCGCAAATACATCTTCGTTCACGCCCTGCTCCAGGAACGTCGGCCGTCTTCGTCTGCCTGCGATTGCTCCGCTCGTTTCCGCAGAGGAACGGGGCCGAGTGAGAATCCACCAGGAGATTTCTCATCTGCAACGGCCTGCACCGGGAGAAACAAACCAGTCCCGTCGTTGACCATGATGCTGCGCCGAGCGTCGCCTCGGTTCCATCCATGACCCGTCACGTCAGCTTCCAACCCGTAGCTGCTGCTCGGCCGCCGAGCCGCTCGCGCTGCCGATTTGGTGTAGGAATCTACGCGAGCAAAGTTCCACTTGCCGAGTTCGTCGCTTTTGGTAAACACCTCCAGCGTTTGGGTGGAATGCGCACTTGCAGTCGATCTTCTGACGCCACCTGCCGCCTGGCCATAGGGATTATTTGAGCTGAATCGATTGGGCTCCATGCTCCTGGGGATTTTCTGCCGGCCCGGGGATGTAGGCGACAGGAAACCCTGGTCAGGCGGAGAAACACAGAGTGAAGGTCCACGGCTGTGAATCGACGAGGAAATGGATCCTGCCCGAGTCCGTACGGGTGTCTGCGGCCGAGCCAAACCAGGTGTAAGTGGAGGGGCAAGTCCGGGAGTCACCGGGGGTATGCCTTGCAGCTGATCTGGAAATTCTTCGTTCAGGACATATAAACGCTGCAGCTTCGGGAGTCCACCCGACATGATGGACGAGGCAAGATATGTGTAGTACCCCTTTGCGTCGTACGGACTTGCAGCAGCCGACGCTGAAATCTCATATCGAAGAGTCCTCAGCTTGTCATGGACAAGTAGCTTAGATTGCTTCTCCGGCGGAAAGGCTCTCGAGATCTTGCTCTGTATGACCAAAGTCTCCATGGATGGTGCCAGGGCGAGGACTTCCTGAAGTTCCGATGCCTGGATGCCGGTATCCTTGAGGGTCAAGACCGTCAAAGCCTGCTGCGTCTCGTGAAATGACAAATATTCTGCGAGTCCGGCGCATGTCAAACCTGGTGTGTCCTTGAGTACTAGCTCCTTCAAAGCCGGAAGAGGATACAGGTTCGGGTCGGTGAAGAGTGCCTCGTCAGAAAGACCGAATGATCCAGCGACTTTCAGTGCGCGCAACCTTGGCAGTGACACGAGGACCCCTCGCAGAATGGCGGGATCAACGCCGAGCCGTTTCAACTCGAGGACCTCGAGGAACGGCCAGATCTGGCCGGTCATGAGATTGGCAAAGCTGCGTTCCGAGCCGGCGGCGTAGGTCGCTTTCCGGAGATTCGGGCACCGCCTTTCGACCCCCAGCCTCAGCGTGGCGTACGCTTGTTCGTCAGAGAACATGCCTTCTGGCAAGTCAACATACATCAGATTGGGTAGTACAGCAATCGTCTGCGCCAGCTCAACGAAGCACGACTCTCGCAGCATGTACGGCGTTTTGAGATACTGGACAACATGCCCACGTCTCGTTGCGTCATCTCGCACCGTTCGGCAAAACAGCTTCAGCCGTGCCACGGCCGGGTCTTCAGGGATGCCATTTACATTGAACCTCGAGATCTTTCGTCTGTCGGACAGAACGGCTTCCAGTCCACAGTAATGTACGGAGTCAATTCGCACGCTGTGATACCTGCACACATGTCGAACACGTATTATTAGAAGCGTGCGTGATTTGGGCCCGGAGAGGCGGCGTCTGGGGGAGAAGAGAATGCAGGAAAACGTACAGGACACCGATGGCGGCATTTCTCCAAGCAGAGTTCACCAGAAAACAGTACGACAAGTCTCGCGTGTCGCAGAGCATGCAGATCCCATTGACACTCTCTTCATTCGTCTCGTAGCTCTCGTCCACCGCATGCGGGCAGACGAAGGAAAAGATCCGCTGAAGCACCTCGGGCTTCAACTGTTTCACCAGCTCAGCGGATTCCTTCGTGGGTGGTTGCTCGCCAGGGCGCAAGCCAAATCGGTTGACGGCGCGAGCCTCGTCTGGCACAGGGGACGTCAGGCCATCCCTCCTACTATCCTTGTTACTCCTCTTGAAAATTTTGAACATGGCTGTGAAGACGTTCAAAATCGTCAGGTGGTGGGTGTGGTGAGACTTGCAGGACGTTGACGTCCGGAATCAGAGCGTGGCGCTCCCTCGACCTCGGGTTGGGGATGCTGGTGCTGGTGTAGCTAACGCGTAGTAAATGCCGGATAGAAGGCGTTGCGAAGTCGATTCGATCATGCACGCCGCCTGGCACCCGCACTCGGGTACTGGAGGTCTCGTCCCGAGTCCTTGGGGACAAGGGCAAGCCGGCATCAGGCGTTCTGTCGCCCTTTGTGACTTGTCCTGGCGTGAGATGACGATACGATCCGGACGATCCTACGACGGAGTAGTTGAGGGGCGCTCCTTCCGCATCCAGTCGGTCAGTTCGTCACCCCCGCTTCGCAGCAGCTAAGGATGGGCGAGGAACAAAGGGAAGAAGCATAAAACAAGAAGTGAACAGGGGAGAGGAAGAAGAGGAAGGAAGAAAAAGAAGAAAGGAAGAAAACCCGACGGGAACAGTCCCACCCCCCAAAGTCGCGACTTCCAATTGCCAAACAACAGGGACAAAAGCCCCGGAAGATGACAGGCAAAGCAACAGAAGACAAAAGCAGGACGCGTGCCAGCCGGCAAGCCAAGAGTCAGTATCGGCAGTGGTGCGACGTCGAGCTCAGGTACGGCACTAGCAGAGGCAGATCAAATCCACGCTCTTATCTGCCTTTTGACCAGGCTTCGAAATATGACCAAGTCTCCAAGTGCTACTGTAGGGGTCTCTGACCCAAGAGGGGGAGGGGGGGGAATCAAAAAGGAGCCAAGACCCCCAAAAGATGCCTGTCAATGATGCCGTCGAGCCAAGTTTTGTGTGGGCCGGGATGGAAAGGCAAGGGGCGTGGGCGCGGAATGTATGTAACTGGTAGGCGCCGACTCGACTGGACGAGGACAAAGATGGAGGAGGGCGCCTAATCGTCTGGTCTTATTGGCGCTTGTTTCCCCATGTCCTCGGATTGGCTGATGGGCTCGTGTCGCAAATATAGTACAGTGGAAGACGAGATGCGATTCACTCAACCGCAAAAATTGTCGCGGCCATTTTGCTTTGGTCATGGTTCATACAGTGAATCACCAGTCCTGCTCAAGTACATCACAGAGTCGAGACGAGTTGGCACCTGGCCATCCGCGGGCTTAAGGCGAATCTGACCGGTTCATTGCTTCTGCTGCCGCGTTGCTTTGCATCACCGCACATTTCCGGCTCCTTCCATGACTTGTCCCCCTTTCATGCAAACTACCACAGACAATACGTGCCGTGCGACCTTTGATCCCGGCAGGCTCGGCAGCCGCCCCGAGCATTCCGCAGCCTCGACTCCTGTCGTCGCACACATCACAGCAGACCATTCAGCAATCAGTCATCTCACATCACCTTCAATTACTTCGACTCAAATCCATCTAAACATCGCGAGGATGCATCCAAACAGTATGGCGCTCTTATGCATCTATACCTCCGAAAGTGACGGAACGTGCTTCATCATCACGAACTACACGTGCACCTTGTCTTTCGCTGCAGAACCAGCTCAGACTTGTCCGACGCCTTCCCGCCAGCCAATTTCCTCTTGAGCATCGCAAGCACCCTGATCCGAAGGAAATGTACTAATGACCACCCTGGGACAATTAGATCTCGAATTTTGATGCAGAACTCCGTGCCCGCCAACTCCTTTTGCCGCGCGAACCGGTCATTTTCCCGCCCAGTATCTCCCCCAAAAATTATGCAGATCACATTCCTCCGACACCCGTTTTTTACTGCCCGTGAGCCATCTATGCCAGGCTCACCAATTGTATGCGCCGACTGTTGAGGGGAAGCGCGCGGTTGAGTCTCCTGTCCGTGAAACTATCGTGATAGGCTTGGTTGCTCCTCATGTGCCGTCTCCTCCCGATCCTCCCGCTCCTCCCGCATTCGCATTTGATCCAGACGCGTTTCGCAGCCGCGATGCCCAACACGCACTTTCAATCCGATTATGCCTTGCGGGACCGAGTGGTTACCCCATTTGTTTTGAGTCCAGTTGCGGAAGCGACGTTCTTGCGATCATTGCCAGCGAGAACGCTTTCGATATGGAGAGGATCGGGGAGAGGAGCTTGCGACATGCGACGGAGGGACTTGCGGGTGGTGCTCTTACCGCCCTTCTTATACGTAGCAAAATAGAACGAGATGAAGAGGACGAGATACGAGCTGAGAATTGCAATGCCTGAAAAGGCAGCGAATTCTTCTCCTGCGCAGCTGCCAGCGTTAGGCAACCATGGGAAGTAGGTCGAGGTGAAGTAGGTGTATGATGCGAAGTAGACAAAGCCTAAATCATCGAGTCAGTACACACAATGACAGCCGCTGCCGTTTTGCTGGTCGGCACTCACCAAGATCAATTATGAACTGGATGATCTGGAGACGCGTAACCCATTCCTTCCACCAGATACGGATGCCGCGAGCGCTCTGGAAGTAGTACCAGTACATGACCACATGCACAGTGAGATTCAGGGTAATGGGAACCCAGGAAACGGACGTAGAGCCAATCAGCTGCGTGTAGCAGAGCAGAGCGGTGGCACCATGGTGATAGCAATGCAGAAAGGCTGGGAAGTCATTGTCAATCAGCGATTTCACGCGCGAAGTATTTTTGTCAAGAACATACTAAGCGGCTTCTTCTTGAGGAATAAGAAAACGGTATCGAGGAGTTCGAGATATTTGGTAAGGTAATTGAGCTGTGAGTCGTGCAAACAACGAATAAGTACAATTGGATGTCCCCTGAGGCGCATAGAGTTACACTCACGTAGTAGAGGACAACCATGGGCTGGGTCCAGCCACCATCATGGTGGCAAATGGCATGAAAGACGCCATTGCGGTAGATCTCAGGCACGAGTTGTTCGATGAAGAGCACCAGAAGGACACCGCTTATGGCAGTGAGGTAGAAGTTGTGAACCAGGAACAGGGTTTTCAGTTTGAAGGGCTCCCGATTGCGCATCAGTTCCCGACCGCCGAAAATGATCATGTAGTAGATGACGATGAATATAGAGGTCGATTTCAGGGTCGACATCGGCGTTTCGAAAGGAATGAAAGTGAAATCCTCAGCCGGATAGCCTGCGACGGCCTCGAAGGCTTTGCTGAAGAGCGGCCATAGGTGAATGCCGAATGGCCGATCGATCGATGGGAGCGGGAGCTTCTCTAACAAGGCAGACATGTTGACGGTGGACGAGCTGGCAAAGTTGAAGATTGTTGCTCTCGTTTCCCGAAAAAAAAGAGTTTTTGTCGCGAGGAAATCGAAGTATGAGACCGTGCGTTTTTTGCCTTGCCGATGGGCCCGAACCTGTTTCCCCCTTTTGATTTGGCACGGTTCAACGGGGACGACGCGCGATCAGACTTGCGTCACGCGACTAGGGAGCGACAAGAAGAGGAGAGGGGGAGGACCGAAGCGAAAAAAAAAACAGATGAAGAGAGAGTTTGCACACAATATTCAATCAGCTCTCTGCTGAAAAATGAACCGGCCTAAGTAAACAGAACGTGTGGACGCGGGGGGGAGAGGAAGGAAATGGGAGGAGGAAAAGCGTCTTGGTGGTTTCTTTCCCCCCTTAGAACAGAGCTGAATGACGAGAGAGGAGACACGCAGCAGAATAGAGCCCGTAATGTAGTGCTACCGCGCATGCATGACACGGGAAGACATTGAATTGGATGCACCGGGATGCCGCGCTTTCGGTCTAGCTCGCGTTAGAAAAGGGGAAATTCCTCTGGACCATGCAAGTCGGCACTTGGCACTTGAAAGGCCACCGCTCGCATGTGATTCGTCGAGCTCTAAATCACGAACCCCATTGTTGGTTTTCCTCTTCCCTGCCTACCGTAGACGGCTTCCTCACGTGACACAGCACGGAAAGTCGGCTGCGAAAAGCAAAGTCTCCGGGTTCGATTTCGTCCCACAAAGCGGCTGAGGGAGATGCTTAATTTCACTGGACCCAGTCCTTTCGATTCGTTTTGTAATGACTGACTTGAGATCCCGAGGTAAATTGGCGCTCCAAGGGGCTCGATGAGTCTCGCCCGGTTCTGGAGGACATGGAAAGAAAAAAAGTAAAATCAAGGAGAGCCGAAGCCGGTCTGAATTTCTGACGTTATGTGTGACTTTCGCATGCCTCAGTCACTTTCGGCAGATGCACAAGTAGCAGGAACCCTTCCTCTCGGCTTGGCTGCCTCAAGGGTCGCAAGACAATGCCCGAATGCAACAAGACCATGGAGCTCCAATTGCGTAGTAGTAGCCTGCCTTCGCAATTGTCATTATGGACTGGGGGAATAACGCTTGAGACGTTATACATGCGTGCGATAGCTCTTCCAATATTCATGGGCAACGATGAAGTTCGTTCGCCGTTTGGGACTCGACGCCATGCCATGGCTATAGAGTTTCTTCCGTGGACGGTCCGCGATGGAAACCGGTTGGCGCACTGGACGAATTAGAAACGGGCGAAATCAAAGCTTTACGAGCTATCTTGGTTCTCGCACAGTCGTGCCGAAAGCTACACTGTGCTCAACGACCCCAAGACACAGGGATTTTCTGCCCCTGCTGGCTCAATTCGTACGGTACGAATACCTGTCGGGCTGCCGGAAGAAAATCCCGGCCCAGCTTAGTCATTCTTGTCAGCCCATGTGCTGCTGCCAGCTTTGCATTACACCTCGAAAAAGCGCACCCACGTCCTAAGCCCATTGAGATATCATCGTTACCACCCGCTCGCTCGCCCGCTTTCCTTCTCCCATTGAGAAATGCCGTCCTCGACTGTTTTGCGCGCCGCCTGTCGCGGGTCGACGGCCTTTCTCCGCCCTGCCGCCTGCGGCAACGTCGCCCGACAGCCCCTGATGGCCCGCGCCGCGGCTTTCAGCACCTCGCTGCCTCGACGAAGCGAGCACGCCGAAGAGTCATTTGAAGAATTTACCAGCAGGTAATAATTTCTCGATCCGGGTGTTCTTTCGAGACGCATAAGACAAACGAGGAGCCCTCCCACCAAGAAGTCATTTTTCAGCAGAACAATCTTGAATTTTCAAAAGACAATCAATCTATATCAGGACTTCAATGGCTGATGGAACATCTCGCATAGGTTCGAGAAGGAATTCAACGGCGTACAAGACGTTTTCGAGCTTCAGGTATGCGATTCGCTTTCAGACAAGACTTTCCCGCTGGTCGCCCAAAACCTGAATACGAAAGCATACCCTTCATTCAGTACTGACCGTGCATTGAACAGCGAAATCTGAACAACGCATTCGCCTACGATCTCGTTCCATCCACATCCGTCGTCGTTGCCGCTCTCAAGGCTGCCCGAAGAGTCAACGACTTTGCTACGGCCGTCCGCATCTTTGAGGGTACGTTCCCCAAGCTGAACTCAGAGCATTCTGTTCAATCCTTTCACTTTGCCTTTCCGCCCTCAATACAGGAGGAGAGGCGAGGCAACATCCTGCGAGCCACTTATTCAATGGCGGCAAGGTACACCTTGTTAACTTCGACACGAATATACAGGTGTCAAGGCAAAGGTCGAAAACAAGGGTCAGTACGACCAATATCTCAATGAGCTCAAGTCTCTCAGGGAAGAGCTCGGCGTCCCACTCAAGGAAGATTTGTACCCGGAGGAGAAATAATTCCCTCACGATAGAGCGTCGTATCCTTTTCCTTCACCATCATCGAGACCGCGAGATTGGGGTAGAGAAAAGCCGCGTTCGCGATCGTCATCATTGTCACAGTCATCATCATTGGGCGGTGATTACTTGTAAAAGAGAGAGATACTGCGGCTCTGCCTTGCCATCCACGTTTGAAGCAAATTATTTGTGTACATGGTAATATAGGTGACCCAAGGGGTAAAAGCGAGGAAGAGAGAGGGAGCGGAATATTTGTGGAAGACGAGACCAGAGTACAGATTCTAGTCACCTCGCCGACCAAATTTTGTCAAAACTAGAGAAAATGCAACAAGCATTTTCGTGGCTTTCATGTTCAATAATGCTGGGCGTGGCTGCGAGCAGTTGCATCACCACATCGTCCAGGGTGAATTCCTATTACTTGCCAGAAGTTCAGGGACGCGCATACTTTCTGAATCGCTTCACAGTTCGACGAGGCCTGGTCATCTTGGCTCACTGAAGTTGCTGCTGCGATCGTCCCAGGTGGCACGATACGTGACCCGCCTACACCAATCTCCCAGGTCTTGAGACTCGGTGATCCCATCAGTGTCGAGGCGAGGTAATTCCTTCTTGAGTTTCCGTCTTTGTTGACATATGATGCTAACCCCATATCGAGGGCCGCGGGTCACGGCTTCACATGGTTACGCTGCTGTTCGTACTCAATACCGCCAATGCAAGCCAGACAGACGCCCATAGTCTGACGCGTTTCACACATAGAGGGAGCTGGCAGCAAGGGGCAGGAAAGGGGAAAGAGAGACAGACACACACACACATGTGGAGAGAGAGAGAGAGAGAGAGAGAGAGAGAGAGAGAGTGAAAGAAGACTTTTTTGCATATTCCCCGAACCATGAACTTCTCTGTATTATCATATGAATACTGACCAAATTCTTATCCCGGTTCGACTGATGGTCTGAGCGCGAGACACTATGCTTCGGGACCAGGGCCAATAGCCAGCTTGATCCTCCAATTCTTGAACTCTTCCGGCAAAATATCACCGTGGCCCGTCTCCTGTACTTTAAACACCTCGATGCTGTCCGAGGCAGGCCGCCTTCTTATCCTCCAAACGCCTTCATCATGAATTGTGGTTTTTAGCCCTGATGAGCCCTCATTAGCATGAGCCGTTGCGGAAATACAATTGAGTGAATCAGAATGAGAATGTGAAGATGGTGGAATGGAAAACGAGTGAAAGGAGCAAGGAGCGTCACATACAGTCCAGAAACTCGCCTGCGAAGTTGACACACATGTCGGCATTCCACCGTGCTCCGGGCCTCGAGTTCACCATCTGCGGGATCGCCTGTGTCTCGAACTGCTGCACGTCCACCAGAATACCATCCCTTGTGCGAAAGCCCACAATGATCTTGGGTACGCCCAGGAGAAAGGACTGGATCCAGAACTTCATCAGCTTGCGGTGGTGGAAACTGTCCATGTCGTGCGAAGATCGTATCTCGACCGAAGTCTTGAGCTCGACCCAGTTGATGGGTTGTCCGGGAGGAGGCTTCATGTCCCATACTGCGCGTTGCGGACGAGACAGAAACAAGTCAGGATAAATAACTTTTCGAAATACGGCTGCTCGATCTCATGAGATGGAGACTCAAATGAGACGGGCTCAAGTGAGATAGGGGCTCAAACCAGAGAGAATCTCAACCGATGTAGAGGTGCGGAAAGAAATTATGACGTACTAGCATCAACTTCGCCGCCGAGACACATGATTGTTTTCCCAATACCAGTGCGGACAACAGAACAGTATTGTTCTTTATTGCAGACGGTGAGGTTCTCCCGGTTTTCTATGTAATCTCTGGAGGTCTCGTCCCAGGTCTTGGGCAGTGTGGCGAGGGTCTCAAACTTGTACCCTGGCATGACTCCAATTAGCAAGACCGGGTTCGTGTGAACCAGAGGTGAAGGCATTTGTCAAAGAGGGACGGAGCTTGTGCTCACCCCAGTATTGCATGACCTCGAGAGGAGGGCCACGTCTAGGACCTCGTTGGCCCTCGGATTGCCTAGACTGGATCTTGTATTCATTATTTTCTTCAATGAAGCTACAAATTGTGAGCTAGAATTTCTCATCGGTAGTCGGCGGGCTCGGCTCACAGGCAGTCCTGTCAAATGTTAGTGTACAACTTGTCTACGAGGGAAATGGCTCGGCAGACCTGATACAGCGTTGCGTTCATTTCAAACCTGAAGCTGTGTTAGACATCCAGGTAAGATCACATGAATCTAGACGAACCCGTCTTGTTGCTCGAATGGGGCTGCCATAATCTATTGATGGGGTGTGTGAGCGACTGTTCGAATGTATGCGCACCGTGCCGAGAGGGGAAGAAGGAAGGAAAAAAAAAGGAGCGGAGAACCGACTTTTGTCATCATGCCGCGCCAAGTGACAACGTTGGCGTCAATCTTCTTTCCCGTCTCCTTTTCGTGCGCCATGACAGTCTTGAGCAAACTATCAAGGTGTTCGTCCCTGGAGTCATCCAGCTTGTCAAACGATTGGAAACCTTGCGACAAGTCGGCGCCCAGCCGGGGCGTGTAATAATACTTGACGGACGAATCATCCAGACGAAACTCGTGATTCGCATCATATGAGAAACACGCGAATTCCTGCCTTGGGGTGTCAGCAAGGTACGTAGCTCGCGTCTTCTACTCGCAGGGCATTACAGAACCTTTGGTCGTTTGACAGGCTGACTCTGCCCGGCGAACCTGCCGATGGGTTGGACGGGAAAGCTTGCAGCCATGCTGGGAAAGCAGTTGGTGGTATCATTCGCAACAGACGCAGTGCGCTTCAACGTCGGCGTCGCGGTTGACGATGATATATTATTCGCTACGTTGTGCGCGCGCACACTAAAAAACGATGATACGGTCTCTTGTTGGAAAGCTCGCATCATCGTTTAAATGAGATGAATTCGAGCTGCCATGAGAGGACTGAGCCTGGTTTCGGAAGTGGAACTCGCGAGTGTACGAGCGTATGGTCAGTATTATTCACAATAACAACAACGAGAATGACCCATTGACTGGAAGAAAGAAAAAAAAAAAAGAAAAGAGGAGGGTGAAGCTTGATTAATCAGTTCAAGAGCGATTCCTGAGACCGCCTTATTTGACCTCACGTAGCCGGTTCACGGTACAAGAAGCTATGACGGGGCTACCCTGCAGCATCATACCGTATTGACAGGGCTCTATTGCCGGCGGGCGGGATTCCATCAACCTGCGCCCCCCTCTACCTAGGATCCAACAGCTTACAGCATGTGCGAGACTGACAACAGAGACCATCTATCTAAAGCAGGTATTTTAAAGTAGGTAGACACGTAGCTACACCCCCTTTGCCGTCTTTGACCACTTGGAAAGAGGGCGGATTCTACTGCTGGGCATCAGCTAGGCGACTGGTACGGCGGAGGAACCAGGTTCAACCCGCTGTAGAGCGCATATTCCGAGGGCGAAGAACAATTCGGGACCGTGGACGTATCCTCTCTGGGCAAACAAAGCATCTCGTGCGGGTTGGGATGCCACAGTGCACGACACATACTCACGTAAGGTACTAGGTAGGTACGTAGCCGGTACGATACAAAAGGATGGGATGCTGTTTGCCACACGTGATCATGACGCGCCAGGGTAGCCGCGTTGAAGCAAAGCCAACCAGCTCATTCCCTCCCCCACTTGTGGGATGCGCGCGTTGATTGGGAAGCTTTGCCAAGCTGTTTGGCCGCGCTAAGCGACGATATCAGATGCGCGCAGTCTTCAGCTTGGTTACATTTATGGACTACTCGCTGACAGACTCTCATTCAGGTCAATGACCAGGCCACGACGCCGACACAACCGCGCTTCGAGGAGGTCGCCGCCGTCGTCGAAGGCCCTAGACGAGGACTGGTACACAATACGGCGCATCTTGGGTGAGCGCGTAGTGAGGGGACGCGTACAATATCTAGTCGACTGGGACGATAATATATCTACGGGAGAAACTTACGAACCGACTTGGGTAAGTGCCTGTCTTGGTGCTACTTTATGCGTCGCCATCCAAGTGCTGACCCATTATCTGCCAAGAGCCCCGAGGTCACAGAAGAAGCCAGGAGAGAGTGGGAAGAGTCTAAACGGGCTGGGAGGCAGCGGAGAGACTGCTCAGCAGCAGCAGCAGCAGCAGCCAGCCGGCCAGCAGAGACCCAAACGGACCAACCTAGACAAGGCGAAAAAGAGCAAAGGGAAACACAAAACAGCCACGAGAGCCAGGCGCCTCGCCCACCGAACTGGAGGGCAGTGGCGGGACCCCCCCGTCGACGGCCAAGTTCCAGTCACGGCGGGCTTGACGAGAGACCGCGCAAACTCTTGAAACCGACCCCCAGCGCAACGCCGTCAGAAGAGCCCGTTCCATCCGTAGTCTCCCTGTCGTCCGGCGACAGCGTCGACGGCCACGACGGCGACAACGGCGACGATTTAGACTATCCAAGTCAGAGAGCCCTCGATGCTCTCCGTTCTGCTCGTCTCGTCGTTGAGCTTCACAAAAACCCCGACCTCGACCCAATAGCATACAGAAGCGACCACAATAACACACAAAGCAGTGGGCAGTCGTCGCAGTCCATCGCTGAGCTCGAAGACCTCGACGAGCGCATCTTTTTTGCCTCTCAGCTCAGCCGGGGGACGATTCAGGACTCGCAAGAGCCCTCTGGCCAGACTTGGTCTGTGGATCATCAAAACGACAATATCCTAGTCCCAAATACCAGTCCCATATTCTTAACACAACTACCGATTAAACTTGCCCTCGATATCCCAGCTAGCTCTCGCACCGAGCTTCAAGAGTCTCCAGTAAAGAGTGCTATTGCGGAAACACCGTCTCGTCCCAAGCACGACTCCAAGGACAAGGATCTGACCCATGAAGCTGGCTTTCATGTAGATTCCCAGGACGCCCAAGTAATTCACACTAATCTGTTAGTCTCTCGTGTTGAGGCTTTCACAGACAGCTATAATTCTGTCCAAAGTCTTTGTCGAGACGAGTTGATCGAATTCTCAAAGGAACATTCGCCCACATCACCGCATTCATCTCAGCGACCATACGCGCTTTCCGTGATGGAGCAGCAGGCGGCAGATCGGCTGTCAAGTCCAGTGCGGCGCGGCTCGGCTGTGGACGAGCTCACTGAAATTCTGAATTTAGATGCAGACATGGTTGAGGCACCGGCATCTGACCATCAGAGGCAGCCTGCGGAAGATGACGTCACAGCCGCGGAGCTTGCCTCGACTGGAGTGGAAGACGTCCCAGGACACCCTGAATTGGAGCAGCTACCAAGACACCTCACCCAACAAGCACAACCTCACACTTCTCCAGACCATCTTGCCAATTCTGAATTTGAGAGAGCCGAATCCGTGCCATCCGGGCGCTACCAATCATTGGCTCCTGACGCTCTCCAGAGTATTGTAAATCAAGGTCTCACAGTCCCAGCTGCACCTGCCGCTCAAGATGCCACCCTCGGCTCCTTCCATGACGTGCCTGAGCCGTCAACTATTTCCCTTGCCGATATTGCCCACCCTTCCGACACTGAGGTCGCCGTCCTGCCCTTGACAGTGCCGCTCGTCCCGACCGGGGACTCGTCGGGCGAGAATTTTGAGGGTCATATTTTATCCCGGCCTGGTGCTTGTCTTCTTCAGCAGCATAAATATTCTGATAATAGCTCGAGCGAAAGCTTCCAAGTCTCGATGGACTGGAGACATGACGTCACACTGCCCTTTCACGCAAGGTCGAGGCCCATGTACGATGGTGCCCTGCTCGCGTCAAGGGAAGACGCCCAGGCGTTTAGCTCCGTCTTCACCGTCGAAGAATACGCTGAACCTGGGGCCGGTATCGTACACAGAATTGATCAGCTTTTCGGTAAGCTTTTCGACATATGCGACTATCCCGACGATGTCGTTGGCAATGCCGCCCTGGAGGGCCTGTCGTCCAGCGACCTGATCAAACACTGCTGCAATCTGAATGCAAAATTCAGTTTCGTCTACGAACTCCTGCTCGGGATTACCAAAGAGACCCGTGTCTTGATCGTAGCAAGATCCCCGAGTTTGTTGGTCCTTCTGTACCGCCTCACGGAGGCTCTGAATATTGCGTGCGTGAGCGAGCACGCTGGCAACTCCCGAGACCGATTCCCGGAGTCCGTCGTCCGGGTCCATTTGGCGTTGCCCGGAGACGATGTCAATGCGGACGACTTCGATGCGGTGATCGGATACGATCACCTATTCGGCTCATCCGCGGTCGGACAACAGCTGGAATCGGAAGCTTTGGACAGTAGGCCACCACTGCTGTTGAAGTTGGTCACAATGCACTCTCTCGAACATATTCTTCTGCACATCCCCCACGATATCACCTATTTGGAGCGCAAAAATGCTTTGTTGTCGGGTATTGTGCGAGCGCGAGAGCTTGTGGCAAATCCTCCCCATGGTTACCGCGAGCCTGATGAGCTCGCGAGCCTGTTTCTTGACTATTTCAATGGTGTCGACGATGCGATCACCTACGAACCAGTGCCACTCCCCGAAGAAGTCCTGGATGTCTTTGTAAATTCCCAGTCACGCTCACAAGCGCCAATAAGTGACAGCAAGAGCACCGGCGATTCCAAAAAACGTAAACTTGTAAGCATGGCTCGAGTCCTTTCAAAATAGACCCATTAACTGAAACGAGACAGTCTCAGCTTGATCGGGACGATGAGCACGCGAAAAAGGCTTGCGCATCAGAGTCCCGACCAATTACCGAGATAAACGAAGTACCGCTCCCGGATGACGTGAAGACGCTGCTCAGCTCCGTCAAAGTCAACGAGACCGCGACAACATACCCTCAGGCCAAAGCCGGCGTGTCTGTGGCCGTTTTGCTCGCATTGGCGGGGGAGGTAAGACCTTGTGCGAAGCAGCGAAGGAACGAGTGCTGAAGCATCTAGCTAGGTCTCTGAACTGAAACGTCAGCGCCAACCCGATCGAGAGGAGATGTACAGACGATCCATCGCAAATCTGGAGCTTAGCATCAAGGAACTTCAAAGGGACTATGATCATACTGCTCGAGCATGGCAAACCGCTGTGGAGAACGAGGCCAAAGCCGAGTTGAAGGCCAAAACGGCTGAAGAAAGCCTGCAAAAGGCAAGAGAGTTTACAGACAGAGAGGTGGCCAAGGCTGCAAAAACAACCGCTGACCTTCGAGCCGCCGTGGAACAAATGACTGCAGTTCCTGATGGTGATGGATCCGAGGAGGAAAAGCAACTGGCCAAAGCGTGGAGCCTGTGGCGTGAAAGCCAAGACAAAATCGTACTTTTGGAGAAGCGACTGGAAAACGCCCGTAGAGACGAGGGGTATACTCGGAGCCTCTACCAAGACGCCACAGCCACAGCCAGTTCATTGCGCGGAGAGGTGGCGGAGCTCAAGGAGCGGAATACTGCCCTATCGAGGAGGGCTGACGAGAACATTGCCAGGGTCCAAGCGATCCAAGCTGTCAATTCGGAGGCTACTCTCGCTCGTGAAATAACGTTGCTGAGACGGCAACTTCGCGACCGTGAGAAGGAACTGGACCGTGTCAGAGAGGATATTCGGCAGCTTAGAGGTCGTCGGGAGACTCGCCAATCTAGTTTGCCGCGTAGTCCCCGGCTGAGCGTCATGAGTCCCCCGAGACGACGCGGCTCTCATAGTGGCGGCGGTTCGGCTAGTAGAGGAACGAGCCCTGCCGCGCCGTCTGCAACTGAGGGAGCTGGATCAGGCGGTGCCCCTTTTACGACGCAACCTCCGGGGACCGGCCGGTGGAATCATCTGAGAGATTGAACTGCTGCCCCCGCTTGGGTATGACTGTTTGTATTGGTTAGACTGCAGAAGAATAGTGTGGCATCGGCATACCGTGACATTCTACCACGAAAGTCTGAAAAAAAAAAACAGACCTTTCAAGTTGTTCTCTCCGGTCCAGAGATGTGAAAAGTGGTGTCTCGGAATCCTGGAAGAACCTCTGCTTCCGTAGAAGACTGTTTTTCCTCGAGCCTCGTCTGGGCCTGTGACTTTTATAATGAGATGTGCGATTCAAAGCACAAGCACGGCTATGGATGGCATGGGTGCAAAGTATTGGTCAGGTGTGCCTAGTTATTTTTACATATGCCATGGGGGCGCAACACTACCTAGAATCTACCTTTCAACACAAATTTGTCTCGCTCAATCAAAAAGTATCCCATGCTCGACCTGACCCTATTTGATCTTGTTCTTTTTCTTCTTGTTCGGGTCTCGAGCGATGCATATTTTCTGACCTTCGTCCAGCAAACATGATGGATGCGCAGACAATGCGTTTTTCTCTCGACTCAACCGAAACGCCACGATCCTCTTGCAAATTCAAAATAGTACGTGAGGGGAGGTCTCTCGAGCGATGCATTTTTTTGTCTGACCCTCGTCCAGCAAACATGATGGATGCGCAGACAATGCGTTTTTCTCTCGACTCAACCGAAACGCCACGATCCTCTTGCAAATTCAACATGGTACGTGATGGGAGGGAGAATAGCAGCCGTCGTTGATGGAGCGCAGCAAGCTTCGCTTCTGGGAACAAACCCAAATCGGACCAAGTGGCCAGATTTTGCTGCCGCTGAAGCCGGTTCGACCGCATTTGTTTGTATGCTTCTGGCGCCTCCATCTAACCACGGACACGGACTAGAAACAAATATAAAAAAACCAAGAGCACAGAAAAGAAAAAAAAAACCCAAAAAAAAGAGGATCAATGAAATGGACGGAACAGGGCAGAACAGAATAAAACAAGAAAAAAAAAAGACTGCTATGCTTCTTGGTTTCCAATGCTTGGGGTCCCCGTGCCGGGCTATGCATGCAACTGAGTAAACTAGCAAAGCAAAGCAACGCAAAGCAACGCAAAAACAACGCAGCGCAAAACAAATCAGAGCAAAATAGAGCACAACAGATGAATCGTGTACTCACACCTAATCATACATTTTCAAAGGGTATTGTAAAATGACGAAATATAAAAAAAAAAGGGACGACGCGCTGCTGAACCGTTGGGTAATGACAACATGCAAGTGCGAAAAGAAGGAGACCCCCTCCAAAAAGAGAAAAATGGTACAGGGAGGAAAGCATACCGCGTATATAGGCCGCAGCTGCGAAAGAGCACCAAGGCAGCTTGCATCTTGTACCGTCCGGCGGATAATTGTCCGGCTAGAGCGGACCGGTCGGTGCCTCATACTGCTGGCCACCTGATGCGGAGGTTGTCGGACCAACGCTTGTAGAGCACGTCGGAGAGCTGCTTGCAGTGTTCCATCCCGCTGCGCGCCTCGCGGCCGGGGTATTTCTCTTCGGCCAGTGTGAAGCGCTCCCTGTCGAGCTCCCTGGCACCCAGGCTCGGCCGCGGCGAATCTGCCTGCCTCCGCCGGTGGCTCTTGAGATGGGGGTTGTTCGTGCTGAGGACCAGCTTCGCGGCGGGGCCGGTCGAGGACGGCGCTTGATTCCTAATGATGACCGTGCCCTGGGGCGTCCCGTCGTCTGGGTGCTTCTGCGCCGTTACCGCCGTCTGGAGCAGCGAAGCACTCAGCTTGCTGTCCTGCGCTATCGACGCGACGAGACTGCTCATGACGTGGTATGCGCCCTCCGGATCGACCGTGTTGAGCGCCGCAAACGCATCCGACAATTTGGCCAGAGCCTCTCGCTTCTGCATCGCGGACGTCTGCGCGTGGAGCTCTGCCAGCGTCGGCTCAATGGCCCTGTTGTACAGGCGTCTGCCCACCACGGCCTCCTTCCCGTTGGGCTCGACGGGACTCGTCATGGCTGGCGGGAGGTTCTCGTTGCCGAAAATGTCGTCCGACGACGACGACGATCGCCCCAGCTGCCCGCTGGTTGAACTGTCCGACGGCACGCGCCTGAACAGCCGCACCGTCGATCCCGAGTTTCCAAACGACATGTCAGGTTGGAGGGGCTTCTTGGGCGCGGCGGCATTCCGAGGCGATGCGGGGAGCCTGACTGAATTGCGCGGCGCGAGCGAGGAGACCCTCCGGACTGTCGATCTGCGCATCGTTCCGAGCGCCGGGGAAGATGGACTCAGGGGGCCCTCGGCCACGTCGAGCTTCCGCATGCCCTCCTCGGTGGCCAGCATCGACGACGGCTTGCGGTGCTTGGCAGGAGCTCTCTTGGGCTGGGTGATGGCGATCGACTTGACCGTGTCAAACACCCACTCCTGTTGCTCGTCCTTTGGCGATATCGTCTGCAGCGTCTCCTGGTAGTATATCGGGTGTCTCTGCCGGTTCTGGTTGGCATCCCACATCTGGCGTCGCGCAATGAGCTCCTGCAAGGCCTCTATCTTTCCAGCCGCGCGGATAAAGCGATGCTTCAAGAGGTCTCTCGCCGAAGGCCTGCGCTCATAGTCTTTGGTCAGGCACTGAGCCACAAAGTCCTTGAAGTCTCTGCTGAAGTCGCCCTCCAGTTTTGGTGGCGCATTCTTTGGGATATGGAACAAGACCTTCATCGGGTGGATGTGACACAACGGTGGCTCGCCGCTCGCCATCTCCATGGCGGTAATCCCCAGTGACCAAATGTCCGCCTTGAAGCTGTAGCCATCTTGCTGGATGACCTCGGGTGCCATCCAGAACGGCGTACCCACAAATGTGTTGCGTTGTGATTTGATGTTTGTCAGCTGGGCGGCGACGCCAAAGTCGGCCAGCTTGACTTTGCCAGTCTCGGAGAGTAGAACGTTGGCGGCTTTGATGTCTCGATGGATTTTGCCCTCGGTGTGCAGATACTGGATTCCCAGCAGCAGCTCGCGACAAATAATGGCAATGTGCGTTTCGCTGAAGTTGGCCGGTTTTAACTGCGCACACCCTTGTTAGAGAACTCATACGTGACATGGCGAGGGCATTCGCAGATATACCAGGTCAAGACAAGATCCCCCACCCAGGTACTCCATGACAATCCAAAGCTTGTGACCCCTGAGAAACGAGCGTTTGTACTGCGTTACATAAGGACTCGCACATGTGCTGAGGACAGTTATTTCGGCTTGAATGTCTTGAATGTCGTCATCATTCGACTCGAGGTCAATCTGCGCAAAGTCAGCAGCAGAAACAGGTTGCAATTGGAGTCGAGGCGCAAGGATCGATGCGGCCCAGAGACGTACATGTTTGATAGCCACCATTTCACCCGTCGCCTTTTCGATGCCTTTGTATACGACGCCGAAGCTGCCTCCTGTTTTTTTACTTTGTTTTAGTACTTGATCAGATCGGCATCCTGCCATGTTTCTGAAAGCCACTTACGCCCAAGCTCCTCCAGAACCTGGTAGTGTTCTGCAACGCCCTCGTCCGCCATCATGTCTCAACTCGACGCAACGTGCCGTCTTGCCGGAAGAGAGCCCTATCGTATCAATTGCAAGAGGGAGACGACGCGGGCGTCCGGAGAGGCAGGCGAGCGGTTTCGTTTTTGCAGTGCACGAGAGAGAGAGATGCGGTATGCACGCGGGGTAAGAGATGCAGCAGGAGAAAGACCATGAATGTCGACCGAGTCGCACGGCCGAGTGAGTAGCTGACCACGGCTTTTCAGGCCAGGGCAATGCCCGGCTGGGTTTAATGACGACGGTCGTCGTTGTCTGGGACAGCGGCGGGCTCGGGCGCAGGACTGCTGGGGGGGGGTCGAAGCCTTTGTTTACAAATCTCCTGATGCGGGTAGCAGCTGTGACGGGGGTGGTTCCCGCCGGGGCGATTGCTAGCGGGGTTCCTCAAGCCTGCAGGGCGACGGTGATGGAAATAAAACGGCGACTCGGACGCAAGCAAGCAGAACCATGGAGAAGCTGCCTCATGGCCCTTTTCTCCGCATCGTGAGATGGTCCGCGATGGTGTTGACGGTGCAGGATGCAGCAGGCCGCCCGGGGTGCCACACGAGCTACATATCTAGGTAAAGTATTCTGGCAACAAGTCCTTCTTCCCGGCTTGCATACCATGTGCCGCGCCTCGAGCGTTGGAACGAGACCAGTTGCCATGCGCGCGCGCGCGAGGTCACCTGGGCTTGTCGCCAGCCAGCCGTCGAGCCCCCCTCCCCCTCTTGGCGCGGCTGGGCGGCCGTCA
Organism: Moelleriella libera RCEF 2490; assembly: GCA_001636675.1. Classification (NCBI taxonomy): domain Eukaryota; kingdom Fungi; phylum Ascomycota; class Sordariomycetes; order Hypocreales; family Clavicipitaceae; genus Moelleriella; species Moelleriella libera. The sequence goes on from AZGY01000023.1 coordinate 419,539, forward strand.
TGGCGGCTCTGTCCAACCCGCTTGGCCCTGCTGGTGTGAGCCGATCGAGTACGGGTCCGTAGGGAATGACGGACCAACTGCTCCACCAGCCACGACCCTCTTGTGTCCCTGTGGGAGCCGCAGGACAAGAACTGGGAGGACGGCTCGCTGGGGTCTGCGGCTTTAGTGCGCCACGCAGGTCGCCGAGCAGGGGTGTGCTGCAGCTCGTCGTCCTGGCAACGCCCACCCCTCTGTTGTTGAACGGCCGGGGTTTGGTAGCAGATGGCCCATCCACCAGTGACGCTGTTGCCATTATTATCAGGTACGGTACGCGGGTCGTCCGACAATCAATCGACGCCTCGTGCGTGTGTACCGTACCAGGGCCTACCGGACCCAGATTGCAGGCTGAGCAGGAGAACTGTGCTACAGGCGGCGCTTCGAGCGTTGCCATTCCGTGTCCGTCACTCGGTCTCAACGAAGCTCTCATTCCATCCCATGCAAGGCCACTCCACGCTGCAGGAGGTCGTGGGATTTGCTTGCTGCGGGAGACATCACAATTTCTTGACTCTTGACTGCCCCTGGCATCCTGATATAGAGAGCTGCGCCAGCGATGCTCGATTGACCAGCTAAAGACACCTACCTGCCTCCCACACTCAGTTGGTGTCGAAACTCGACCACACACAAACAACGCTCCCTCACGCTAGACGCGACTGGACTCGCGCGACTGAGAGGCGAAAGAGCCCGAGATCCGTCATCACAAAGCCTTCAGCTCGTGCCAATCCGCGTTACGTGTCGGCGCTCTTCTCCCGCTTTGTGTGGTTTCCGCTTTCACAAGCATGGTGCCAGCACCACCGGCGCTACCCTCGCGCTTTCCATGCTGGTGTAGAGCCGTTTATTCCTGGGGAGGGGAGGTTCGTTGCACCACTCGTTTGTCCCGACGGGACGGAGCTGGCTAACTCTCTCAACCAGTCAAAAAGAGATCTGGGCTTCGTGGAAGGCGACCTGATTGAATGCCTGAATGCGGGCGATGGGTCGTGGTGGGTTGGTCGTCTCTACCGGGATCGGAGGACGGTTGGCTCCTTCCCTTCCAACTTCGTCGAGGTCCTTCCTGAGGAGTTTCGTCCGATGGCCAGGTCAGCCAGCCCTCTGCCGCCGGAAAGCTCTCCCAGCCCCAAAAACGCGCCAGCAAAGTCCAAGACGTTTCGCAAACCCTTCGAGGCCTATGCCAAAGCGCCTCATTACACCACCGCCAAGACACCCACATCATACCGCGATCCTCCAGCAGCTGCACCGGCACCAGCACCAGCACCCACTCCATCGCCTCAACCACAGCAACGGCACCGACCGCGGCAACGGCCACGGGACAATTCTGTCGATTGCGTCCACAGGTCCGTTCACGATGCTATCGACCGTGTGCCGTCGCCTCCAGAGATCCATGGCTATGGTTCACGAGCGCCGTCGCCCATGCCGTCTCCGAGCCACATGGCAAACCATCAAGGCTCGCCTGACGTGTATTCATCTCCGCCGCCGCCTCCACCTCCACATCGCCACACTGGCAGTGCATCAATTGATGCGCCTCATGCTTCTTTTCGTCCCTACTCCCCCGCAGGCGCCATCTCCACACAACGTTCTCAATACACCCGCGCGCAATCTCCCTTCATGCCCCACGACGATAGACAGTATCCCCTAGACTTGCATGAGAGATTCACTCCCCGCAGTCGATCACCGGCTCCAAACTCGACGGACGAGCTTCACATGACACCGTCGCCCCTGCGAGAGGCCATGGACAGCGTCATAGAGCAGCTAGATCAGTTGGACGGGCTGAGCACCAGCCATTGGGAGGAGCGGCAACAGCAACAGCAACAGCAACAGCGCCAGCTCAAAGAACGACAAGGACAACCGGACATGTGGCCTCCCCGATCGTTCAGTCCGATGATGCAGAAGCCAAAACGTAGGGATCTGGAGCACGCCAGGCCCGTCACAGCTACAGGGCTGCCTCACTGCGATGAGGGCTACGAGACTTGGAGTGGAGGATCATCACAAGGAGCGTCCCATCAGGATGGAGGTCGAAACCAGAAGGAACAGCTACCAGAGCTCAGTGACTATGTTGATCGAATGGAAGCGAGGTTCCAGCATATGCATCAGCATAAAGTCAACAGCACCATGGCCGCTGACATTGACCTGGACGCAGACGACGATGTGCCACCTCCACCTCCACCAAAGGGACAGCAATTTATGAGACCCAAGTCTTCCGGCGGCCAAGTTGGTCAGTTGAGGCAGCTACGAGCTCAGAAGTCAGCATACGAGATGAGCAGAAGCAGTGGAATGGGTGGTACTATAAAGCGGACTCTGACCACACGGACGAACACTACCAACGCTTCATCTGGCTACCAGAGCCATACGAGCTCGTCAACTCAAAGCAGCGGCCGGACGTTGTGGAGTGGCGTTTCAGCTGGCGGCTTCAGCTCTACCAGTGCTGGCAGCATGGCTCGCAGACATGTGCGTGCTCACAGTGCCGTAGACGCTCGCGACAGCCCTTTCGACCGCCCTGACTCGCCATTCACGGGCGTGACCTATCACAGCAGCCACGCCAGCGACGCAGCGGCAGGGTTGGGACTGGGTCAGAATGGTGTTGGGGATGACCTCAACGGAGGTTTGGGCGGCCTTGTGCAGCCCAAAGCTCCGAAGCGAAATATTTTCAAGAAGATTTTTGATTCAGCCAAGACGGGTGTCGCGAGCAACCGGGGCAGCCTTGCGGCTGGGTCGATAGCTGGGGGAGGCTCAGTCCGCGGTTCCCCATTCAATCGACCTCGACCATTCACCTCTTCGCCCGCAATGAGCTCCAGGGTGACTGCCGCCAGTGGTCTTCATCACGGATCCGATGCAACTCGTGAAATGGGACTGGTCGCCAGCGGAGCCGTTGACTGGGTACAGGTTCGCCGCGACGTGAACCGATCCAATTCTCTCAGTAAAGCAGAGAGAGTCGAGCGCCAGGATCGATGCCAGACGCTGGAACAGCCTGCTCTAAACCCAGTGGATGAATTGTACGAAAGTATCGAAGGGGATGAAGGTGCTGACGGCGGCCCGGTCAGGGATCCTCTGAACTATCAATCCATCAACTTAAGCCAAGTTGACAAGAACTCTCGATTCGTTGGGGACCTACCACACATGACCACAGCCATACAACTTGCCACTACCTACATCTGCCGTCCATACAGGAGTGATATTCAGCGCCTGCGCGCCATCTTCACCTGGGTCGCGGAGAAAATATGCTGGGAAGAGGATTTCGAGGGAGAAGTTGACACCCGGCGCGTCATTCAGACCAAGCGGGCTTGCGCCGAGGAGTATGCCGTTCTCGTCATGGAAATGTGTGCGGCAGTGGGACTCGAATGTGAGGTGGTGAGAGGCTACCTCAAGTCTCCGGGAGAAGTGTTCGATCTGCACATGGTGCCGCGCTCTAACCACTGGTGGAATGCTGTCATTGTTGACAATGAATGGCGCATAGTTGACTGCTGTTTGGCCAGCCCCTCCAACCCGAAACGCGTCCTTTTTTCGAGCGTCAGCAGCCCGACCGCAGATTTCTGGTGGTTTCTGGCCCGACCGACCGAAGTCTGCTGGACGCATGTGCCAGACCATCATGACCAGCAGCATATAGTTCCGCCTGTGGCCCACGAAGTTTTGCTCAACCTTCCTTGCACATGCCCGGCTTTCTTCCGCAACGAGATCGAAATGATAGACTTCAACACGGCGGTCACCCGAATAGAGGACCTGGAAATGGTCCACGTCAGGTTCAATGTCCCTCCAGATGTCGAGGTCGCGGCCGAGGTCGAGGCTCGAGCATTTTCTCGGGACGCCGACGGGGACGTCTTCGAGAGTGGTGACATTGTGAAGAAAAGGGCCTTGGCGCAGGCAGAATGGTATAATGGCATGAAGCGTTACACAGTCAAAGCGCTTCTTCCTGGAGACGAGGGCCAGGGGACGTTGAAGGTGTACGCCGGAAAGCGTGGGCTGATGCACAGCATCAAAGACATCCCCCACGCCATGGCTTTTGCATTGCCCATTGTCCACTCGGGAGAGAACCCGCCGTACGACTTTGTCACCCGGCATCCCACGCCACATGCGCAACGACACGATATATACGTTGTGCAGCCACAGTGTCAAAGACTGGCCCTGAACAACACGTTTGTGTTTGCCATCCGACAACACCCAAGTTACTCTCTGAACGGCGGTCCCATCTCGGCTCTGACACCATCCTCGAATCCGGGACGGACGAGTCCCAATCCTTTCGCGAGGCCAAGTTCAGCCATGAGCATGAATGCGTCGAGCATCAGCGGATCCAACCCGAGTTCAGCGAGTGGGACGGTGTCGGGCAAGAAGCCGGCCAAGCTGGCCATTCAGACGCCGGGTGGTAAGATTCTCCGACTTATGAGGAAGGAGGACCGCAAAGGCATCGCTGTTGGCGGACGAGGCTCGTCGGGTGATGAAGACGCTAGCGATGGCGGTACGTGGGAAACCATCATCAAATGCTCCGAGAGAGGAGTTTGGAGGGGCCTGGTCCTGGCGGACCGCACGGCGAGGTGGTGCGTCTTTGCCGAATGGGTCTGTGTTGGCTAGCGACGACGACGACGTTGCATCTACGACACTTGACGAGGAAGGCATCGATCGGCATGCGGGCGGCGGAGAAGCAAGTCGGAAGGTCGCGAGACGGCATTCTTGAGCCCCGTTCAATTTGGCCCCGTCGCTGCAAGCTCGGGAACATTGAACAAAGCATCACATGCGGGACGGCGTTCGGATTCTGACAATTTTTTTCTTGGCCCCGCTTGACGAGAGGGCTTTGCGCGGATTTCTCGCCATTTGTGTTCATTTTCTTGACAGGGATTGGTACATAATGGCGACGGTGTATGGAAGAACAGACTGTATAAACATTGCATGGCACATAGCGTGTAAGGCTTCATTTTAATTCATTCGGCATCTTTTCATGTGTCCTTATCTCCAGCCTTAGAACCAGAGTGAACTGTGGGGGAGGAAGCACAACGTGATGCCAAGGTTCGTCCGACGGCGAAACGCATATTTGGAAAAGGCGAAAGAATGAATGTGCCTTGTCGTCACAACCTGTGTTGAGGCGTGAATGGGCCCAAGTGACAGGCCGCGTGAGTCGTGGGTGGTCGCAGACAGGATGGGCCCCACTCTGCCGTTGGAGCGGCCGTGACTGGCCGGTGTCAAGTTGATCACATCCACCGTCGTCGGTCAATTGAGGCCAAGAGCGCCCAGAGATGCAGCTAAACCCTGTCGGGGAATGGGGCAACCTCCAACCTTGAATCCGCGAGCCGGAAGCCGCAGGACCAACGTCGGTTCGTCCTTGCCTGCGAAATCACGAAAACGCGGTCGCTCTTTGCGGGCGTCAATCCGGCCGACGCCCATTTCTTCTCGCCCTCTCGCCGCTGATCAGCCGTGGTCTGCTCTTTGCTCGGCAGACAAACGATTGCGTTGCGCGCTAGCCTCCCTGTCTCGAGCCGCAGCCCTCGGCGCCGCCGCCGCCGCCGCCGCCTGGGCTCGTATTTGGCGACCTCGACTCGAACTCGTCGGTCGGAGATGAGCTGGCCACGTGCAATTTGTTGAACACACAGGATCGTATTATCGACTGACGTGCCTCTCGACGACTCGAGCGCGTGTTCCGCTGCTCGCGCCCGCGTCGCCCAGGGGAAGCCAGGGCCCAATCTCCCTGCTCGAGCGAGGGGTCTCGCGCGCCTCTTTGTCGATCGATCACGGGGGCGACATCACCTCTCCTCTCAACAACCGGAGCCCTGACGCCGCCGCAGCAGCTTCCGCCCACATCCATGTCTCGAGTCTGATGCAGAAACGGCGGATATGACATACCGAGGCGCCTTGCCTACGGGGCAGCCAGGCCTGCCGGGCTACCAGCCGCAACATCAATCGCAACAGCAGCAGCAGCAGCAGCAGCAGCAGCAGCAGGACCCCCATCATCAAATGTTCGGCGGTCAGCTGAGCTATCACGCGGGCCAATTCACGCAGCGACAGCCGATGCAGAATCATCAGGGACTCTATCAGAATGGCGCCGTCGATGCATACTACAATCAGCAGCCGCAGCAGCAACATCAGAGCCCCCATGATTACCAGCAACAGGACCAATATGCCGCGAGGCAGCAAGGATACATGCGGATGCAGATGGCTCGACAGCAACAGCAGGCCCAACAGCCCCAACATACGCGTCAACCCGCACCGCGTTTCGTGAGCGGCGGCGGCGGCGGCGCGATGCCGTCGCACAGCTACGACCAGTACTCGCATCAGCAACAAGCTCAGAGCCATCAACAACAAACTCTTTGGCCCCAGCCACAGACGATGCCCTCGCCACAGCGTCAGTTCCACCCACATCCGTCACCGAGGCAGACTTCGATGCCCCAGCCGCAAGGCATGATGCACTCGCAACAGGCACCTCAGCAGCAAATGTCTGAGCAAATGCTGCAGCGAATGTTTCATCAGCAACAGCAGCAACAGCAACAGCAACAGCAGCAGCAGCAGCAGCAGCAGATGGTCGTGCAGCAGCAATACCTGGGATCCCCTCAAATACATCAGCAGCCATCACCGCAGCCTAGAGCGTCCCCGTTGTTGGCATCGCAGATGCAAAGGAACCATTCTTTGCAGAGCCAAAGCAGTCAACAGACGATGCAGTCACCCATTCAACAGCAGCTGCATCAGCAATTCCATTCTCCGACCCCGCCCCAGATGAATCATTTCGCGCAAAATCAGATGCATTCGCCGCATTCACCACATCAGCAACATCACCAGCAACACCACAACCACCACAACCACCACCACCACCCCCAACAACAACTTCAACACAACCAGCAGCATCAACAACGTCGGACCTCTCTCCAGCCCGCGCCATCTCAGCCTCTTCGCAGCGCGGTGCCGGAGCCGGTTGGGCCAGCGATTCCCGACTACCAGAAACGGCCGTCGATGCCTGCAATCGAGACGGCGCCGCCATCAACTCTCGACACGGCGGCCGAGCAAGAAATGGAACCACGCGCAGAGTCAGAACCAGAGCAAAGTCCGGCGGAATCAGAATCAGAGGCAGAATCGGAAGTAGGGGAGGAGCCGGAGCCTGAGCCTGAGCCAGAGCACAAATCGGTGCCGACAGAGCTGCCGAGCACCGAGGACGTTTCGCCCGAGCCGCCTCCTCCTCCAGCTCCCATACACGAACCCATCAACTTTGTGAATCCGCTCGACATCTTCAACGCGCCTCCGATGCCGCCCCTGCCACCGCTGCCTATGGGCGATTTGCGGAATTTTGGCAGCAAAGACACCAAGCCGGAGCCCACGGAGCAGCTCCTGAGCGTCAATCCTGCGGACCTGAGCCTGGGCATCCAGGAGCCTCTGATTGATGAGGTGGCGACTGCCAAAAACTCGGGAGAAGTCGAGATCAAGCAAGACACACCCCAAGGCGCACACGAGGAGATCAAGACGGAGGCGGAGACGAAGGCGATTATCAAGCAAGAACCCAGGGCGGAGCCTGTGCGCATCAAATCGAGCCCGCATTCGTCGGTGACCAACTCGCCGGCTCTGTCGACGAAATCACCCGGCATCGCGAAGCGATCACCCGCGCTGAAGTCTCGGCCCGTGAGCACGATACCCATGATGGTTGCGATCGCGGAGGAGTGCCTCGGAAAGGCGCGCAGCTCTGTACATGATGTGGCCATGTCCTCGGATGTCGAAAGTATGGATGAATACCAGCGATTGATTGCAACGAGCTTGACGTGCCTGGAAGCTGCCATGTCGAACAGCAAGCTCGCACCGCGAGAGGAAGCCCGGCTGCGGATGAGATATGCAGCCGTTCTGCAGGAGGAGACGGAGAACCTGATGGAGGCTGAGACAGCGCTGGGAAAGGGGATCACGCTCTGCGACAAGGTAGGACGCCCGTCGTGCTGCCGCTCAAATGTTGATGATGCTGACGTTTCTGGTAGCATCGACTGCTCGATCTCAAATACTGCATGCAGTACCTGATGCTCAAAGTTCTCTTTCAGCGAAGCCAGAAAGCAGCTTTGAAGGCAGTAGACGGACACATTTCGGACTGCGAAGCGTGAGCGAGCCATCCCTCTTACCCCTCCCCTCCCACATATATCGAGAGCTCGGCTGATACCTGCTTGCAGCTTCAAACACGTTCCATGGTTCTACGCCTTTCGCCTGTTGAAGTCTACGTTTTATATGGCCATGGGCAATGCGTCGGACGGCTCTGCGCTGGAGAACATACGGGCCGTGCAGAATGTAGCCAATCTGAGAGGCGACAAGGCCATGACGGTTTTCGCGTCCATCTTGGAAGGTCTGGCACTTCTCAAGACGTCCAAAGACAGCAACATCGAGAGAGTCAACGCGTGCATCGCGCAGGCCGCCAAGTTCCAGCTCGATGCCAGCGTCAAGATCATGCAGCTGGACATTCTGATGCTTATGCTGGACTTTGCCGCCAGCCTCCACCGCCAGAGCCCCGACGCGACCGCTCACAAGCTGCGGCTGCTGCAGCAGAGGCTCGACGAATGCGAGAGCTGGCCCAACGTCAAGGCAGATTTTGACATTCCGATCAAGAAGCAGGCGTCCAATGCCCGGACTGTCAGTGACGAGACCTCGTCAATCATCCGCCTCGGCGAAAGCAACGGGGAGTTTGACTATGTGGTGATGACGTTTATGACCAAGATGGAGTTGAAATCGTTGGTGTGAGTACCCTACCCTGTTGCGTGTCCTTGTCCTCGTTGTGCGACCAGGGCTTATTTGTCATTTATCAAGGTTCATGCTGAGTGGTTTGGCCAATATGCACAAGCCGTCCTCGCAAGGTCGGCGGTCCAATGAGTTTTGGCTCGAAGGCATCAAGATTCTGGAATCATGTAAGGTTTTCTTTCTCTCCTTCTGACAAAAAGGTCGCACCGGCTCTCGTCGGCTCGCTCACATGTGAGGTGTTTTTCAGGGGATAAGTCAACGGCTGGGATTCCGTACGGGGCGTCTATCCCCTTGTCAGTAGCGATACGGCAGAGATCATGGCGAACCACTGCACGAGGGTATCTCTGCGCCTTGCTCGGTCTACTGGCCGCGAGCCGCTGTCAATGGCACGAGGTGAAGCAGTGCATGTCGAAGCTCGACGCGCTCGTCATACCACCCACGCAGCCGACGGTCAGCTTGCTGTCGGCGTACCTGAACGGAGTCTACCACCAGGGGACGGGCAACCTCAAGAGCGCGCTGGAAGTCTTTTCGGGCCAGCGGTTCGCGGTTCCGCAGGGATCGGGCCGCGGCGTCAAGGCCGGCCACCGCGAGATTGCGCTTCTCGCGGGGCTGAACCGTCTCTGGATCATGCAGCACCCGAGCTGTCGCAACGACCAGCAGACGCAGGACCTGATCGAGCAGCTGCAGCCGTCGTGCACGAATCACTGGAACGCGGACCTGCGCACGGCCTGGCACAACGTGGTGGCAGCGCTGGAGACGGATCCGCCTCAACAGCTGAACCGGCAGAAACAGCACATCCAGGCGGCCATGTCGGGGCCCAAGGTGACCAACAACATCCTGGGGGCGGCCGTGACGCTCTGCATCATGCGCAGCCGGTTCTTCGAAAACGTCATTGGCGAGCAGGCGCTGAAGAGCGCGCGCGCCGCGTCCAAGCAGGCCCAGCGCAGCGGGAACATGCTCTGGCAGAGCGTCGCGGACGGCATGCTCGCCCAGTCGTACGAGGTGCAGGGACAGCGCGACGAAGCGAGCCGGGAATGGGCCAAGGCCACCACCGAGGCCCGGGATGCGTTCGCGGGGAGCTGACGAGGGAGGACCGCGGTTCTTCTGTACCAACCCAGTCATGTTGGGCTGCGTGCCCTTTTCAAGGCAGCTGTCAGTGATGGATGACTGGCGGGGGCTTTTGTACAGGGACGATGTCGCGGTGCAGAAGCGCCCAAGTAACGGAGGGAGGGGTCACTGTGGTTGTGGTTGGAGAAGCAAGGCGTTGTACTTTTGACTCTTTTTTTTTTTTTTTTTTTCCTTTTTTTTTCCCTTTTTTTTTTTTTTTTTCATCTTTTTTTCCTCCCCCCGACAGGCGTTGTTGGATCCGCGCATGTCGCGAGATGACGTCTTGTCTGTCCGTCTCACGTGTTTGATATCTTTGTTTCGAGGGACATGAGATGAGATGAGATGAGATGAGATGGGATGAGAGGGGGGAATCATGGCATGGCGGGAACGGAAACGTGTGCACATTTTTTTGGCTTTGGCTTTGGCGCCGGGCTGTACAGATACCAGACTCGTTTTGAGAACGGGCCCAGGCAAAGAAGAGAAAGCGAGATACGAAAGAGATGATTCTTCTTCTTCTTCTTCTTCTTCTTCTTCTTCTTCTTCTTCTTCTTCTTCTTCTTTTTCTTCACGTCGCCGTGGTCTGTTCTTGTCCATGCTCGAGGCACCATTTTTCTTGCAGCAGCAGCAGCGGCACTGTTCATGGTGATGCTACCATCTGATCGGGACGTGGACCACCACCACCACCACCACCACCTTTGGCGTTGATGCTGTGACGGAGCTCGAGCGCAGCGAGGCCAGCCCGCCGCAGGCGACCCCCGGTAGGGCCGCCGGAGGCA
>AZGY01000023.1:434519-461133 GCA_001636675.1 Moelleriella libera RCEF 2490
AGAGAGGAGGAGAGAGAAGGGGGGGGGAGGGGGGAAAGAGATCAAGAGAGCGAGGGATGAACAAGCTGTCGTTGCTACGTACGACAAGGTGAGGTGAGGTGAGGTATGGTAGCTAGCCCAACCCCAGCCCACCAAGGACGTTTGTTGCTGGCGTTGGCAGTGTCTACACCAGCTGCATTAAAAAAAAAAAAAAAAAAACCCCTTGTCCGCCGGCAGCTCCCAGCTGCTGCCAAACCCATGTACAAGGTCCAGGTTATCCTGCTTAATTGCACTGCTCGCATATGCTGTGCATGCGCGCTCATCTCAGCTCTTCCTTCTTCTTTCCCACCCTTCAGCACAAGAAACCACCAGACTGCACAGCAAACATGCTCGCCCTGTCGGAAGAGTCCAAGGTTCGTCCCCGGACATCCTGCCCTGCCCACCGGAATGGCGCCGGCTGACAGTACTGCCAGGAGCGCATCGCCAAGCTCATTGACGTATCGCGCGTCGCCATCCACTAGTGAGCTTCACTTCATGATCCCCTTTGCACGAGACACATGCGACTGACGCCGGCGACAACAACGTGCACAGTGGCTACCTACCTCTGATCCTCTATCTCGGTACGTCCCCGTGACTCGCACCTCGCGCAGCCCGTACGTACCCCCGAAACTAACGACGGCTGTCACCCAGGCTACACCCGCAGCGACCCCCGGCCGTCCATCATCCGGTAACGTCGCGACATTCACGCTCAGAAGCTCGGAGTTGCTCGAGATACTAATGATGGCTGAAGCCTCCTCTCGCCCCTCTCCTAGATGTCCCCTCGCTGGACGCATAACGCTGAACAAATCCCATGTACAATACATTTCGATGGCGCGAGCAGGCAGATGCATTGGTCAGTCCGCCTTTGGAAAAGGCGTTTGGTTCATCCATTACATCAGCTCGCTCCGAGCATCACCTCGAGACGTAGCAGCGAAAGGAATCTCGGGCTTCTCTCTATTTTATGCTTTGACAGGAGATACAAACCAACCACTTCATGCTGCTATTGATCCTTCTCGTTGCCGTCCCTCAGAGGCTGTGTTTACAGGGCGTGCCTCGCGTAGCGCCATCGCTTATCAAAACTCTGACGTTATCGTGACCGAAAATGGGCACAGGGACATGAAAATTTTTTGATAAACCGCCATGTCACCTCGACGCCCCCCTCCCGTCAACACCATCCCCTTTCCCCCCATCACACGATGGACCATGGCCGCACATCACCCATAGTCGAATCCATCGCCGGCCTAAGTGCCGGCACCGTCTCCACGCTCGTCGTGCACCCTCTCGACATTGTCAAGACACGCATGCAAAGTGAATAATTTGCCCGCTCTCCTTCTCGCCGCCGACGCTGTCGCCCTGTGCACCCAAACAAATGATGACGACGACGATCCCGCTGACGCCTTTTTCCTGAAATAGTCTACCGCAGCGGTGCCTCCTCCTCCTCCTCCTCCGCCTCCGCGCCGCCCACGACCGTCGCCGTCCTGCGCTCCCTCACAGCCCGCCCGTCGCCCATAGCCTCGCTCTACCGCGGGCTCGCGCCCAATCTCCTCGGAAACGCCACCTCCTGGGCCTCCTTCTTCTTCTTCAAGTCCCGCCTGCTGCAGGGCTCCTCGCCCGCCGACCACTTCGCGGCGTCGGCGCTGGCGGGCTGCTTGACGGCCGCGCTGACCAACCCCGTCTGGGTGCTCAAGACGCGCATGCTCTCGTCAGACCGCGGGTCCGAGGGCGCCTACCCGTCCATGGTGGCCGGCGTGCGCTCCATCCTGCGCACCGAGGGCATCGCCGGCTTCTACCGCGGCCTGGGCGTCTCCCTGCTCGGCGTGTCCCACGGCGCCGTGCAGTTTGCCGTCTACGAGCCGGCCAAGCGGTGGTACTACCGGCGTCGTCGCGCCGACCACCGCCTCCTCCACGCGGACCACGACCCTGCGTCCTCCATAGCAGCAGCAGCCGCCACCAACACCACCACCGTCATGGCCAACGAGGTGACGCTCGTCTTGTCGACCGTGGCGAAACTCGTCGCCGGCGCCGTCACCTACCCGTACCAGGTCCTGCGGAGCAGGCTGCAGAACTACCAGGCGGACGAGCGCTTCGGGAGGGGACTGCGGGGTGTCGTCAGGAGAACGTGGGCCGAGGAGGGTGTCGTCGGCTTCTACCGCGGCCTCGTGCCAGGGGTGGTGAGAGTGATGCCGGCCACGTGGGTGACGTTTCTCGTGTACGAGAATGTCCGGTACCATCTGCCGAGGAGCATGGATGGAGGAGGCGGGCGTGCTGCTCCTGATGATGATTAGTCCAAAGAATATCGGAAAAAAAAAGATAAAAAACGAATGAAATTTCAGAGCAGTCGCTCGCACTCTCATGCCTGTCACTCGCGCTGCATCGCATCGAACATGCTCAAGGCGCCTGATAACACCCTGATCACACAATCGACAGGCACCATTGGGTTTCCGCAAGAGGCCAGCCCGCCGCAGGCGACCCCATACATTATCTTATAGAAGCGGTGAACCATACTTCCCACTGTCGTGACTATCTCTGGCGTACTTTATAAATCCAGCAGTCCTGTTCATTTGCCTCCGGCGGCCCTACCGGGGGTCGCCTGCGGCGGGCTGTCCTCGCTGCGCTCGATCTGTTCCGTGCTCTTCCTACATTGTCTGACAGAAGCTGTGGACAGTACACAGCCCTGCGATTTTCACCTGCCGCGACTGCCCTCACTGCCGTTGAGGGCCCTCTGCTGTGATCGCAATAGCGTTCTCGTGCAGAGTGACTGTGCCGAGTGTCGCTGCGCTTCAATCGCTGCGGCTGCTGCTGCTGCTTCGTGTCGCGAGCCAACTCTTATGAAAAAGCCTCATTCGTGTTCACCTCCACACCATCATGCAGACATCCATCCCCTCGCGCATGGCATGGCCCCCGTCGTAGACTGCGTCTCGGCTGACTCGTCTCACCGCATCGCCCGTTGTCGGAATCAGCGAGCACCAAACCCTCTGCGTGTGTTCTCGTGGTCTCGTGTACTATCCCACAATCCAACTTCCATGGAGCCGTGCAAACACAGCATGACGATTCCCCAAGAAGACCGGGTATCTAGGCGAGCAGCCGTTTGTGGCGCTCACATTCTCATACGTCTTGCCGGTTTCCTTCGAGCTCGTCCTGTCCCGCATGTACGATATCCCACTGATCGTGCGAGAGAACCAAACACTATGCCCTTGCAATGGATGGATGGCGGATGCGTCTTCATCATGCATTGCGACGTGGCAGGAACAAGGTATCAGTAATTAGGCTTTGGCTGTCGCCGGAGAAACTACAAAAGAATATGGTGGTTTACCAGAAATGCACCGTGCTGTCACGACTTGTGTAGACACACCATACATATAACGTTGCTCAGGAATAGGAACAACATCCCACGCTTCGACAAACGGCATTTCTTCCTTTTTGCAGAGCAGGGAAATCCTCGCGCCCGTGTCTCCGTCCGTCATCACCGCACCCGCTGAGATCCCACCCGCCACGCGGCGTCGCCTGAACATGAAACTTGTAGACAGGAAACAGGCGCTCTCGTCGCTGCTATCCCACAAAGGTCATGATCCCTTCGCCAAAGAAAACCAAAGATTCAAAGATTCACTACCCTACAACTGAGCATGCTATCGCTATTGCCACAAAACCCCCCCTACAAGCCTCTCACAAAAACACGACCCCCCCTTCCAAGAAAAAAGCAACCAATCCATCCACGCTACACGCAAAGGAGATGCGTCTCGTCCTTGCCTTGCATTACACCCAGACAGACAGACACTCACCACATGAACTAGGAGAACTGTCCAGTCTCACCAAGAGACGTCACCAGCGGGAACAAACAAACATAGCAACAGACCCCGACAAGATACAGAAAGCAGTCCGCGGCGCTTGTCAGTCGCTATCAAGGGCCTAGATTTGTTTTGTCTCGCGGTAACGGTTCTGACGAGACAGCCCTCACACACATACACATACACACACACACACACACACGCACACATACATGCCGTCGCAGACACACACTCCAACTATACACTCATGTACCTACATACATACATACATACATACACACCTACCCTTACACACACTCACACACACACACACTCACACTCAACAACTCAGACATTTGGGGACCGCCAAGGAAAAACAAAAACAAAGAAAACAAAAATTGCGAAACAAGACTATCCAGAGCAGACGCAGGTCCGGTTCGTAAATAGCGCACTTTCAGCTGGCTTCGTCACTCCCCCCCTCCTCCTCCTCCCCCCCAAAACCAAACCTGCTTTCCCTTCCAGTCCAATCATCCAGGCCGGGGACCCAACCACCACCTCACTCAGACAAAGTCTCACTCAACTGCCGGCTAGAACGCACGCTCGCACTGCCCCAAATGGTGTCCGAGACTAGTCCAGAGTTCTTCATGCCGTGCCGTCTTTGCTCCTCGCACGCTCAGAACTGATAGGATACGGCACAGAGAAGCTGACACTGGTGCCGTGACGGACCATGAACGGCCTAGGGATGGTCTCATCCACGACCAACAGCTTATCCGGGACTGACGGGTGAGGGGGGAAAAAACAAAACAAAAGTAGATCCAAGTCAGACAAGGGCAATGGCTGACGTAGATGCTCCGTCTTCTCGGCTCAATTGAGCTGGCGCGTCGTGATAGCAACGGCCGCGGCTGTCATATCTCTCTTTTTCTCCCGAATGCAATCAACTCACATGTGACGGCATCGAAATGGTTCACCGTCTCCCTCTCTCTTCCAGGGTTGAGTTGAAAAGCATGTGGCCGGAGAGCGCTGCAAGAGGAAAACGCAAGGCGATGGCCTTGTGGCCTAATGCATTGCAGCAATCCCGCGCGGCATTCACTCTGTTTTGTCATCGCAGCATGGCCAGCGTTTCCTTTGCGGGCTCGTCACCCGTACGATAACGAGCCTGGAGCTTGGTTCGGATAAGCACTACCCGAGTTTCGGCTCAATTGGGTTTGAGGCGGGCAAGCTCCCATTGGAACGCTAAGGGTCAAGACAAGACATAGCAGTAAGAGGACACCTTTGTGGCGCAAGACGCAATCGCCATTGGCTGTCGGACGGGGTTGGGACAAGGGCAGTTGACGTCGTACGTTGCCAACATGAACAGCAGCGAGACTTCTCAGGAGTGGACAGCCCGACACAGAGACAAGGAAACATCACTGGTCACCAGCTTGCCTTGCACCATCACCAGTAGTCCCAGACCAGCGTGCCCGTCTGAGTGCTAGTTCAAAGGGTCCTTCTGGTTCCAGAGAATTGCCTCAATGTCGTCCATCAGGGTCTTCTCGGATGGACGTGCGCCGCCGCAACGGAGCAACGTTCGGCAAGGGTACCTGACACCAAGATAGCCGTCCGATGCAGCCGGGGTGCCTGATCACGGGGTATCATAAAGCAAAGCCAAACGACGCCCGTAGCGCAAAAAGGGAGACGGAATGAAAGGAAAAAAAAAAAAAAGTTTGATCTTACAGTCCTGGCGACGGATCCAAACTTGCGCTCGGACTTGTGGACCCTTCGGCCGCTGCGGCGATCTCGAGCTGTAAGAGGGAGGGGGAAGCGCCGCCGGGCAGAGAAAAACAGGACGGCCGGAACGGTACAACCAGATGGAGGAGCGAAAGGCGTTTCGAGCCCTGTGACTGGTCAGAAAGCCATGATTCATTATTAGGGCGGCGCGGCGCGGTGCCGTGAGATGGATTGTGGAGAGGGGAGGAGAGGCATTGATGGAAAATTCCCCAGCCATCGTCATTCACTACCGACCCGGGGTTACTTTCCAGCTCCCTTAGCCGCACCATGACGGGCTGATCGACGGCATCTATAGTGCTTGACGGATATGCGCCTTGAATTTCTCCGCAGCTAGTCAATTCGCCAAGGAATACCCATTGCCCGCGTTCGTGTCGGTGATAATTGACAGGTTCCGCCACTAATCCAAAGGCGCCATGCCTTTCATGCTTGGACCACGACGCTTTTTCCACGTAAGTTCCATCCGGGAGTTATACCTGGATAGACTGGGAATAATCCATGATGACATTTCGCGGCGACTGAGCTCAGCAGAGACATCGTTCGCAACGGCGACTAGCCACGGCGCATCTCCGCTGCCTGGCTGCTTGGAGAAGTGGCTGAAGGGGCGTACTTGATGAGTCTGCTCCCTAGAAGTCAGGGCCAGATGGAAGCTGCCATAGCAAAAGACTGGCGTCAAGTCGACTAGGCTGAAGAGGAATCAGGGACAAGAACAACAAGGGGTCCTCTGCCGTCGTAATGCCGCCATCTTTAGTTGAGATATGCAATGTGCAACCCTTATCCCAAGCTGGGCAAGCGAGATCAGATGAGGAAAGCAAGTGTGCGGACGTGGCAGCACACCATCCAACTATTCGGCAGCTGCAATCTTGAAACACGAGACACGGTGGGCGAGAATCACGCCGTCAGGCGCCGAGCGCATTCGTCTTAATTGACTTGTCGTAAAGGGGCCGCTCCGCTCGACGTCAGACTACTGAGCAGCCGCAGATGTGCAAATGGACCGCACCCGGTTCTCGACGGTATATTACTCGGCAGCCGAGAGGGGCGTGTGTGTGTGTGCGTGTCCAAGTCTGGACGTGACGTCCCATTGCCGAATGCTGGCTAGCAAAAACAAGCCGTATTGAGCCTGGCTGCAGCCACACAGGTCTGGATAGGAGGCAAGGGCTTCATCACCAGCCATGGTAGCGCGTTTAAAGTTCTGGTGGAGGCGGAGATGGTGGCGAGGCAGTGGAATGGTAGAAATGGGAGGGAGGTTGGCTTGCGTAACCATAGGCCAACGGTCCTACCACACGATTCCTCGTATTTGCTCCAATCGGCGGTAAAAGGCAAGCAGTGCTAGCGGAAAGCACGGTGGAGATGCAGAGAACGGTGACCGTTGTGTGGACGAGGCGTCCTGTACGCCGAATCGGACCCTAACGGCGGGAGCCTTGATGAGAGGAGCTTCGAAGAGTCATACGTTAGGATTGCAAGTCTCTCGCATAAACACTCCGGAACAATACTGATGGTGACGGTGACGCCAGGGAGCTCTCCGTAATGAGAAAGCAACGCATCTAGACTCCAATCCTGCCTTTGATCACCGTCGAGCTGTGATGGTATGAGAGGTGTCGGTGGCAGGCCGAAGAGACCGGGATGCGGTGCGCCAGCGGAACCGAGAGCTAGGATGGTCTACCCGATCATCCAGCCATGATCACGATCTTGCGATGTAATCTATATGACACCGGGAAACAAGGGCCCTATTGGTGAGGGCGTCTCGGAGCGATGCGGGCGCGAAGACAAAGATGGGAAAGCTGAACGCGATGGGGGAAAAACGAGAATTCCCATGTTGAACTTGGCCGGCCAATGAGCTTCGACCAGTTGACCGGAGCGGCGCCCGATTGCGCAAGCCTGATTGGTAGCGAGCTGAACGGAGCTGACTCTGATTCAGCCGGGCCAGCCTCCTCGATGTCTGTTGGTTGGTGGAGGAAAGAGATGGCGGGCGTGCACGGTTGAGACGGAAAGGCTGGCTTTCACGCGCTGGCACATGTTGGAGTGCAAAGTTACCGGAAGGGGTCTAGGGAGACGCAGGCCGATGGAGATCTTGATAGTGGGATCAGCAGGCGGGGAAGGAGGGAAGGGGAGACCGAGGGTCAGGAAGGGGCGGGGGTGGAGGCGATGAACCGGACGAGGCTTACGACTACAAAGAATAGCAGCTTTTCCGGGGGGTCGGTTTGTCGCAGTGGTAGGAGAAGCGGCCAAGGTTGATTGATTAGCTCATCAAATGCAGGTTACCATGTAATATTGTGTGCGACGAGTCGAATATCAGATGAAGTCTTGGGATGGAAAAAGGCTTGGCATGCCTACTATCAAGTATGCATACGCAGGCACGCAGGCACGCAGGAACACATATGCTCGGCGGCGTTACTAGGGGCATATAATCATGGTTCATGCAGCGTTGCTGCAGCGTTGCCCTACCTTCACATTTTTTTTAAAAAAAAGTGGAATTATTCTCAGCGAATGACGGTAGCCACACCAGTCGGACGCAGGTGGTGGGGGCAAGCAAAGATCAACTTCATGTGATATTTCCGCAATGTGATGGGCGTGGTCAGTAAGAAGGTTCTTGATCTGGAACAGCACCGACTTGCTGCCAGTGCCGTCAATCTCGTCACGCCGTCTGATTGCGCCCAGAGAGTTTTTTTTTTTTTTTTTTAAAAAAAAAAAAATCCAAAATTTTCAAAAAATAGTAATAATAATGAAAGAAGAGGGAGAGAAACAGAGAGAGGCAGAAAGCAATAGAAAGAGGAGGCCACCACTGCCAAGCAAGCGCCTTCAGACTCCAAGTGCTGGCTTGACTTTTTTTGTCTCTCCCGGGTCAACAACAACCGAACCGCTCCTGCCACCTGAACCGAATCAAACCAAACCAAACCAAACCAGAACAGGCCAGACCAGACGTCAGAATCAATCTTTTGTCATCCGCCGTCGCACAACACCGAAAGTCCCCAACCACCCGCCCCCCTTCAACCTCATCAAAACGTGCCCATCTCTGCGCTAATCGCCTAAAATAGGTAGGCTGGTTGCACCCGCGAACCTGCCTGCCCGGGGCTTAATGAACCAACCTCCAACTCCCTCGCTCCGCGCCGTCCCCATTTTCCGGATCGCCCGACATCATAGTGGTCGATGCGAACCAAGTTGTCGGGTCCCTCCATCAGAGACGGCGCGAAGGGATCATGGAAGACACCCCCAGATGAAGGGACTTGACCCCTGTCTCTCTTGCAGCTGACGAATTTTCCCACAAGCTACTAGATGGCACCGACGAACCACTCGCCTCGTCCAAATTCACCCTCTTTCGGTCCATGGCTGCTGACGCGCCTTTTTATGGCTGTCTCGTGGCGTCCTCGTGCTACCGGCACCAAAAAAAGGTCCCGACGTCTAAGTGTTGGTCAGTCTTTGCTCGACGTCTTCTCAGCCCGCGAACCGTGGCCTGGCACAGGCTGGCGCGGCTGCGGCATCTCTTGCCAGTGCATATGTAATGGCTTGAATGAGCTTGCTTTTGATATATGTTGAAATAATCATCGGCAGCTCCAGGCATATGCAATGGCCATCTACTGCCAACAAATTGCCGCGCTTGCCTGCATGTATAGACCGCCGGTTTGCGGCGACTCAAGCTGACGGAGCCGAGACGTCACCCCTCTTACCACATATTTGCATCTGGCCATGCAGGTTGGCCGGGTCGAGATGTTGTGATCATACAAGCAAGCGTCCCGTTCTCTCGTGGGCGCCACCAACGCTTTCGAGGCTTGGAATGCCAAGTCCACCGTAGCCGCAGTGAGCGGAGAAGTCGAAAAAGGAAAAAACAGTCAGGCGGAGCCACGGAGCAAAGAAATGCCCCGACATAAGGCGCAGTGAAACAACACAAGGGAAGCATAGCTCTCTTCTCCGGACCATTTACCCCAAGCTGCTCAAGTTCAATCTGCGGCTTTCTGTCGACCCACGTCCCCTGATTTCCAAGTCCAGCGCCATATCGAGGGGGTATTGTCCACGATTGGACTGGGAGGAGCCTTGCGTGAATCTGAACCGTCGAAGCATGTGTAGCTGTGTGCGAGGGGACCGTGCTAGATCCTCGCCGGCTGTCTTGTTTTTACTTTTGTGAGGCTTCTGCTTGGAGAATAATACTCCGCGGTCATTCATAGTGGTGTCAAACTAGTAGCAGACTCAGGGATGAAAGGCAAAATGCCCGGGATCCCAGTAGAGACCTTTGTTCTCCTGGGAGAGAAATGCGTCCATCTGCGAACGATGTTGCTATAAGTCCTTGAACCAAACCCCCGCGAGAGGCGCCACGGGACGCAGCCTGAGGCGCTAGTGCAAGCTAAACATACCTTAGTTGTCAACATGTTCACTGTTGGTTACACATTCTTCTCGATCGTGTTGTACGTACTGACCATTCTGGCTTTTCTCGTGCTGGGAGTGAACATGACAGTTCAACCACTTGGCACAGCCTCTTTGCTCCGTAGTGCCATGTGCAGACCACGCCGCGTGCGCCTCGAAACGCGGACACGTTCTGCGACATTTTGAGCTGCACCGGAAAGGAATGCTCGGTGAAGAAAACAGAAGACAAGATTCCAATGTTCTGTAGCGGGTACAGGCACCAGGGATGCTCATTCAACAGTTATTGACCTGGGTAGAGGCATGAAGATTCTCGCTGTCAAAAGCTCTCGATTGTCATCACCGCTGGAAAGTTGCCACACTGCGAGCCAAACCCGGGTGGCAATCTTTTGTTCACCAAAACGAGTGAAGAGCTGCAAGATAGAAGGACGACGTATCATTTGGCGAAGAAAAGCCATTGTTGAGGTCCAGTTTCTCTTCCCATAGATCGCCATGGCTCTTGCCCCATGGTCTGGCTCGAAGCCTTTTGCTCAACACTCGGCAGCCGAGGGGCGTCGAGTTCATGCATGTACTCATGACGAATGAGCGAGTGCTTGTAATGCACTCCAAGACACAGTTTGCCACAGTTGGTCAGACGACGAGGCACCTATGCGGATGGCGAGATATCAGATCAGACCATCCTTGTTCGTGGACGGCGGCGCGATATCAATCGTGGCTGTAGTAGACTGTTATTGCGCTTGCAGGTACATTGCCAAGCAAGATCCAAATGCTATCAAGGCATGGTCCAGCTTGGCACCTCTTACTTTCCCGATTGTATTCTTCGAGGGGCAGGTAACTTTTCTCTCTTGAAAGATGTTCCAGAACAAGAGAAAAGGAAGCATATAGCAGGTTTCAAGACAGACGCGTACGCTCGAGGGCATCGATGCAGCTAGGTGACCATCTCACATTGCGGACGAGACTCTTTGTGACCATGATCCTTTTTTTGCGCACGGGCACCAATGAAAGTATACCGTAGTGCGCGACACCTTGATTGTCCAATGTAAGGGTCTGTATTGGAGAGGCATTTGCGGTGCAGCGCAAGTTTCATGTCCCAACCGCACCG
The DNA here is from genome assembly GCA_001636675.1 of Moelleriella libera RCEF 2490. Classification (NCBI taxonomy): domain Eukaryota; kingdom Fungi; phylum Ascomycota; class Sordariomycetes; order Hypocreales; family Clavicipitaceae; genus Moelleriella; species Moelleriella libera. The sequence continues at coordinate 445,521 of AZGY01000023.1, forward strand.
CCAAGGGGCCGCATCAATCCCTCTCCAGGGCGTGTCAACAGTGAATGACAATAGTTGCCCGATTTTATACATGTCCAACAGATCGTCTTGCTCTTGAGGCAAGTCCGATAAATGGCGGAATGAGCACACGATACTACGGCCCGTAATGCAGCCTTACCACATGAGCTGGTTCTAGCTGGGACGTAGCAGAACAAGGCCCATGTGCGATCAGATGTACCGTGCAATCTTGTGCACACGTCAATATGAAACCGACAGTACCGTAGTTGCGTGGTTGCATTTCTGACGCTCCTGTCTCGATGGCCCGCTTGCCCACCGCCCGCTCAGCTTTTTGCGGCATCTCAAAGATGCAGAGTCAGTTCGCATCTTCGCGGGGCGCAGATGGCACGGCACAGAACGATGTGGCGTCGCGCATGGCCAAAATAATCACGGGTGATGACATTGTAGGACTCTCGAGGCGGCGCCTTTCCTGGGGCGAACGAGTACACAAATCGCCCATAAGCCTGCTCACGTTCTGGGATCTGTTCGGGATCATCAAACAGTTCCCCTGCCGGCCTCGTCCCGCTGTCTAGTCTGTGCTCCTTCATCCCTATTCACCTCCTGACTTCGTACCGGGCCGCTGATCCCGTCAAGCCGCGCGCACGAGCAGTGACCGGGTCACGAGATGCCTCAAATCGTACGGGGTGTTGCGAAACCCGAGCAAGAGGCGGCCTCCATTCTTTCTTTGGATTTTTTCTCCTCAACGGGGGATCAGAAACGTCTCGTAGTCAGAATGGAGCACGCGTAAAGACAAGGTGCCCCCTTGGCAAAGGACGCGAACGTGGGCGAGGTTGCAAGCCGGCTTCCGGAACCAGTCAAGGAAGGGTGTGCTGCTTCTGTTGTCCGTTCTCCTACTCCTCAGCGCCGGTTACATTGCGGATAGGTTTCAGCCACGCCGGGAAACCACCATGACATGACGGCGCCTTGGGTGGCCGTTAATTGCGGGAGAGATTAATGAAGCGATCGGGTGAGCGGCTGCGCGTACTGGTAAGCGTACTTACTCAATCACATGCGCAGCTGCCAAGAACGTCTGTGCGAGCGGCAGACGCGGCGTGAACGAGTCTGCCAGAGACGACGCAGTCTGCGCTCGCCTTGAGCGTCGCTCGTCCTCAATGCAGTGCACACTCCGACACTGCGTTGAGGCCACTTGGGGCGTCGACCGAGCTGGCTGCCTGCAAAGACGGCCTAGCCCTGGGGGTCTCGTTGGTGGAGAGGACGAGAGATGCAAAACCTGCCTGACCTGGTACCAGGTGTGGTTGGTCTCTCGTCTCTCGATGGTGGGTGCGTGGTGTCATGCATTGCATCTGAGCTTGCATGCGTTCGGCTTAGCCGACTCGATTCAACGGGCCGTTCGCTGGTTAAGGGAAAACCCCCCTCCCCCCTCCCCCAACCGTATGCACTGGCACTGCGCGGCACCGCAGCTGCATCAAAGTTCGTTCCTGCTGAACGTCGTGTACATAATATTGCACAAGACTTCCTTCCCGTAAAAGGGGAAGACCCTTTTTTTTTTTTTTCAATTTTTTTAGTTTTAAATTCAATTTTTTCATCAAAAATGGAATCCCAAACAGAGACTTGAAAGCAGCTACGCATGACATACCCGATCATGTCGTCCAAAGGATCCATGGCCATTGGCCCTACCGCGCAACGAACGTTACGGCCAGGCTGAGACATGGGGAGTCATTCAACTTCTTCCGTTAGTTAGCTTGGTACCGATGACACGGTCGAAAAATGAGCTGTCGCCTCCTTGCCCGTCATGACCCATGTTTGCCCACCTCGGTTGCATTGGGAAGCCCCTCTGCCCGCTCTCATTGGCTCACCCAAGCTCCTCGACTTTGAGGTTAACCAACCAAATAAGGCATGCGACAGTCAATCAGATCGCACTTGATCGGGAAAACGCCTACATCGTCACGACACGACTTCATACAGCTTGCTCATGATCTTGGCCTGTGCCGGCAGCTCAGACGCCCATCGGCATCCCGCGGATCTGGATCGCTTTCGCCATCAGCGTGAATGCCTTCCTGCTTCTTCAGAGCACTTCTCGTCGTCGTCGTCGTCGTCGTCGTCGTCGTCAGGCAAGGACTATCGCCAGCCTCGGCAAGCAGTATTGTCGTTCGCCGTAGTTCGGAAAACCAGGCACCCGGATTCGCCATGCCGCGCTTCGTCCGACAGGGTCCAATCATAGCGGTGGGAATGCACGTCTCCATCCAGAACACCGGGACAGCTCCGTCGTCCGCCGTTCCTGTGCCTCGATGAAAATCCCGTCAAACGTCGGCCTGCTAGGATTTGTCAAAGCGTCATGCCCGGGACAGCAACGTTGAGGCCTGCCAGCCGTCTTGCCCCTGCATATACATGCATATTACACGTCGCGACGTATGTACGTACTGGGTGCTGTGCACGTTTCCTGTGGCGTCTTCCTCGCTAGCCTGAAAAGCGACGTTCATCTCTTCCCTCTAGTTTTGTCGGGAGTCTGCCGAGCTGCAAATTGATCGACCCAGCTGTTTAATTTTGGCTAGTGACTACCCACGTTGCCGCGCCACACGCTGCCATGCTGTTGGGATAGTATGCTACAGTAGTGCACAACCGGATGCCTCGATAAACATTGCTTCCGCTTCTTGTTACCGCCCCTACCGGATATGAAACGATCGCTTTTTGACATTGTGTCTGGATTCGGGAGGACAGAAACCTTCGCGTCTGTGACCCGATAGATTGCTGTCATACTGTGACGGGGTAGGATGGACTCAAGAAAAAGCGAGCCCAGGTGGGGGCCGGGTGCTGTGCGCAGCCTTGGACAGGGGCGCCTCCTACGTCCGTCTCCCTCTCCTGTGGCAAGAATTGCAGGCAATGCGGTGTTGACCCGCCCGTTCAAGTAATCATCTCTCACAATCATGGACTTGGCCAACAGGCATTCGTGAGCATGTGGTTCAGAACATTGAGGTCACCGATCGACGCCAAGTCGACTCATCGATGATATGCGGCACCGGTGTTTTCGAGCGATTGAGCTCTCTGCACACCACACGCCGGTGTCGATCCTATCCCTGTTGCGACGCCGTCTTTAGTGTAGAGGGCATCCAGCGGCCATGCAACAAGGAAACAACTCATCCAGTCTCGACCAATTGCTTCGCGTTCCAGGAGTGCCGCGTTCTGTTTCAATCATCCGCGCAGGGATCGTCACTGATGTCACTTGCCTGAGGCGGAGACGTGGACTCATCAAGAGCCTCAAGTGCCGCATCACCCTCTCTTTGCAGGACCATACGTTGAATGCTTTCCACATCTCCACTCACCTGAGTCCAGCCTAGCACAAAAATGTTGCCTCCGCGTTTCCCTCTCGCACATGCTCTTCAAGTAGTACCTCCTGACAGGACCATCTCAACCGTCGGGTCGACGCAGCCGGGATTTCCAGTCCATTTCCCCGGTTTCCAATGCATGACACCGTAAGCCAGCTTTGACTTAAAAGCTGTGATATGATCGAGGCGATGAGACGACTACCACGAAAATCATAAGACCACGACTCTTTGAGATTTCTGCTACCGCACAAGGCGCACGAGGGGTCTCACTGTCGTCAGGAGGGACTAAGAGACGCCGGGTTCGGCCGGCGATTTGTTTAGAAAAGTTGCTCGTGGCTTGCTAGACAAGCCTACTGCCGTTGCTCGACCACAATGAACCAATCCATGCGCTAAGCAAACACGTTGCGTAGACCGGCCACTTGGCATTGGAGGGCTGACTTGGGGGGCCCGGCCGAAGGATTGTTGTAACAGAACGGCGCTGAGGAAATAAGCTCGCAGAGTTTTCCGAGCAGGGGAACGTATGTTCCCCAGTCCGGAAAATAGGCAGTGGATTCGCCTGATGAATGCGATATATCATTAAGTATCGGGGAAAGGCGATATGTGCTCCTCAGGCGATGTCCATTTGCAGTGCCGGGATGCAATCCCCTCGCCCTGTCAGAAAGAGTCCCCACTCTCTTAGGAAAAGATAGCACACCACTGTACATTCATAGCTTGTCATTACGCTTCGAGCAAGGCCGTACCAATGAGTTCGCTGCCCGTCCGGGCCGAGAAAACGTGTTGCCGTCCATTGTGTCCAACACCACCTGTGATGACCCTCCGCCGGAGCCACCGGTGATGATGCTACCATTGTACAATATCTCGTGGATAATTTAGGCATGAAGCATCTGTGGCGCGCGAAAATTTTGTCTTTACAATGCTCCTCTTCCTCTCGCATTCCTCGTAGCGTGAGAGCACACTAGGTTATCAGGCCGAAGTCTGGGTAGACCCGGCCACGGCCAATTGATCCGAACGAGATACTCTCTTCCAGGCAAGGAGAAGCCTAGCTCGACCATCTTGGGCAGCAAAGAATGTGTATCTGATGCAACGTTGATTTGATCTGGTCGAGGCCATCTTCATCGCCAGCAATCAGGGCCGCGGCTCCACTAGCCCTGACTCCTGGATGTTATAGTCAAGTGCTAAATGACCCTGCCGATAATAACATGTTTGATCATGTTTCCGGCAGCGCCACAGGCTTTAGCTTTGCGCATCGATCAACCGCGACTGCCCAGGATAGCCGCGTCTTGTAGCAGCGATTCTCTGCGGGTCAATGCAGAACCTGCGATGCTGAGCGAGTCTGCGCCAGGGCAGACGATGTGTTGCTTGCAAATTCGCCGTGATTCAGGTACTCCGAGTGAAGACGCGGATATCCGACGCCGACTGGAATGACATAATGAAGCGACTGACCCTGAAGGTACGTTGAGCAACTTTGCAGACGCCGGCGAGCGAGGCGTGAACATTGTGATTGGCTACGTTTTCCAGTCATCCGCAACTTTGTCCTGAACGGGGAAGGCAATGTAGTAGTCGCCTCGCGCTTAATTCTCGACACAGCAAATCGTCTGGCCGTCCGTGCTTGGCAAATCCGGCTCGACACTGTGAGGCACCACAAAGCTCCGATCCAACGCCCCTCTGAGCTCTTGTTACGTATTGGTGATGTGTTTTCGTGCCCATTCTTTTCGTAAGGGATACTTTTTCTTAGCACTCTTTGCGCAAATTTGGTGGGAATACATCGAGGTCAAGGACCGCGGGAGGTACGGATGCTAAAGGTAACAATGCAACTTAGTAAGATTCAATGTGAGAGGAGAGGGAGCCGAGGAAATCGGCAGACGGAATTGTCGTCTGACAGAGCCCGGCTTCACGATTGAATGCTAGGACCATTGGCGTTCATTCATCGCATTGCCCTGGGGGTCTCCTAGCCGATGGCGCAATGATCTTACGCGCAACTTATAATAGACTTTTTTCTTACGGGAAAGAGAGGGGGTGGGGACGGCGCAGGCTTCCCATCCCCATGGTTTGCTACACAATACGTGCTCGTTGTAAATCTCCTCGGGCTGAACCTAGGAGATGCCCGGCCCTGGTTGGTTCCAGATCGAGAGCGCAGGCATCGCAAGCATGGCTACCCCGCCCTCCACGATCTTGGGTAGTCCCGCATCCGCCTGGCGGCGTAATCTACTGATCTGGTCGGCGAGAAAATGTGTCTATGCCGACGGCCACCACCCTCGAAAGCTGGTTTATCTCAAAGATAACCACGCCGGACAGCTCGTCATTGAAACGCGAGCGCGGTATGTTCCGACTCCATAAGCAATTAGTCATTTCATATGCCTTGATGACTGAGCGTTTCTCGGAAGCAGCCGCGCAAGAGTAAGTGGTAGGACTCCAGTAGCTTGTCTGGGAATCAAACGTCGTCATGCGATGCTTTTCCGCAGAGAGATATCGCGAAAACAGCCATTTTCCCATATGAGAGCAATGACCTCTGATGGGCATGAGCTGCATCATCAACATTTAGACTCGAGGTCGTCAGGGCCAGTGACGGGCGGTGTGGAGGGGCTCTGTGGTAAAATCCCCGCCCACAGTGTCGCCAAACTAACCTTCACCAGGGCTGGGCCATGGCTGCAGGGGAAACGATCATTTCTGAAGGGAGAAAGAACCCCTAATCTGCTTCTCTCCAACGAAGGTCATCACTTGTACCTAGCCAGAGTGCGACTATAGACGCCATGCTCCACCGGGCGCATTCTCCGCGCTTTCTCCGTGTATTTGTGGCGTTGCTAGTCCCATGATCCATATTGGTGGGAGAGATCCTCACGGAAACAGCGGCGTCCTCACTAACGGAAGCTACAGATTAAGGTAGGTCACTGATTGCTCAAGCTGGAAACTGCCATGGCCGAGGATTCTGGCGGTTTGGATACTCCCGCCGTCATTCCGGCTAGCCGTAGTGAGCAACGTGATTGAGATTGCACAGGCGGTAGTTGCCATGCAGCCGAGAGGAAGGCGCCTATACCCAGTCGGCTGTGGAGGTTGCCGACGACAAACGTGCGAGAGCAGGAGGGGACCTAAATTGTCATCATCAGCCCGAGAGAAATACTACAGCAAGGCTACCTGTCATCTTACTTCGGGGCCGGCCCTCGCCAATTGCGTCGAATGTGCCAGGGACACCGGACCAGTAATGCGTGATCTCCTGGGCAGCGATTTGCCGTGCATGTACCCTGGAAATCTCCGGACGGCGCCTTGACGCAATCAATCAGGAGACTCCTCCTCGGACAGTAGTCAACCCAGGGCGGTGCCGATCGCCGCGTGCACTGTAGCGACCATGCTGTTGAGCTCGCGAGCCTTCTCCATGGAAACAGACAGCTACGGCGTGGCACGACTGTGCTGCGTGACTTGAAATCGATCCCGTCGTCTCGTGAAGGGAGTGGCGCTCCCTTGGAGATGGCGAAGCGCCCGCGAGGCGTGGCGCAAAAACCAGTCCTGGCTCTGCCTCTGGCTTGGTCACTCCTACGCCGCCACGGGCGGCGGGCCAATTCGCCGACTTTGCCTTGGGAATCCCAGTTTCCGCGCCTGTGACGTCCGCCAGCCAGGTGATGCTACAACCGTCGTGATGGTTGGATGCACAGGGCAGATGGCACCCCGCTTGCAGTAAGGGATGAAAGCTGCGACGGAAAGTGGTGGCCAGTGAGCCTGGAGCGACGACCACGGCAAGTGGCAGAAACAGGACGATATGGCGCAGGAGTGGAGCAAGTTGACAAGCTTGATGCCTCTTGGGCGCCGCCGCCCTTGTCTAGCGCACTCGCGGGAAGTCTCCTCGCTTAGCCGACCGCCACCATACGTTTTAGGGCGGGCGGGACCCCGGCATGCGGGCAAGGCGAGGCAGGCCTCCAGGAATACCCTGCCTCAGCCATGCAGCTTGCCTGGCCTAGCACCTTCCTCGAGAACGAGGTGATTACGTAGATGCTGGTATGAGCGACGGCCAGGCGTGCCTTCCGTTGGCCGTGCTACTGCTGACAATTGGCATCACCTGTCAGCATTATGCAAGGACCAGGTCCTGCATCTGGCGGCTCCGGAAAGGCCCTGTGCCAACGTCTGAATGAACGAAAGGGAGAAGAAGGAGAAGGAAAGGGTCTACTTGATCCCGTTGCTGGGAGTCACCGGCTCCGTCCGCCTCCTTCAATTGCAGACGTACCTTGATCTCTGCTGTCCATAATCACCAAAGCAGAACCAGAATAACTGTGGGTGTCATGTTGCCCCCCTAATCCGGTCGAAATCATACGGGGTCCTCTCATATGTGCTCAGTCCTCGAGATTGAACTGTATCAAGACCGTGATGTAAATTCCGACCCCCTTATCTTCGTGCTCAGACATCTCCCATCTCACGAGTGTAGATGCGGAGGCTACAGAACACGGTCGAGAAAAGAACCATCGGCTTGCAGGAGCTTTGTCTCGATGCTTGCTACGCATGGAAACCGACAGCCACCCTCCTCGTGGAAGCCGTTATTCAACACCTCGTGGAAGCCGTTTTTCAACAAGCAAGGAGCAATGCATTGCTGCATTCGGGATGCCCTGGAAACAATGAAGACGAGACAATTGGAGGACCATCGGAGTGAGAACAGAAAATCAGTAGCCATCGGCGAAGCAACAAGGTCAAAGGTAAGGGTCTACGATAATGGATGCACCTCTCTTCTCCGTTGTTTCAATGTGAGTCTGCTCAGCCAATGTTCTCAATTTTGCTGCGCGGAGTGAAAGTCCAGAACCAGCTAGCGAGCTTCAGGTTCTGATCAGGCGAGACATGAAAACTCGATCATTATTCGCGGGACCCGGAGCATTTCAAGACTGCAGCTGGCTTGATTCGCCATTCACGGCACTGTGGCTTGCCACGGAGTAATCGTTGCTGTTTAGTATACATGCTCGGCGCACATCGCCGCAAGAGCCGGTGAGCCTAGTGCAGTTCAAGGACTGAAAAAAGAACACGGTTGGAATTGGCCTCACCGGTCTCACTCTGTGGCCAATTCTGCGGCTGCCGCCATCGCGGGCAGCGCGGGCGCTCCATAATGAGGCCCTTTTCCATCAAGGCTTGGAGGGCCCTTGGCTTCACCAAGGGTCACGGCCGCTGGTGCTGCCCCTCTGGATCGACTACCTCTGAGCAATTGACGGTAGGCACCCGGGAAAGTCCACCATCAGGCGCTCGATTGAGTTCAAGTTACCCGAGCCAATAACTGATGTCAGATTCTATATGGAAAGTGTGCGCGTAATTGTCACCGGCGGCCAAGTGCTTGGAAACATTGTCTGTTCATAGAGCAGAGCCTGCTGGCACTGGGCAACGCCTGGGCACTGGTCACGGCCTTGTCCCAGCTTTCTTTGCTGCGCAATCGGACGCAACTGCGGGCACTCACCTAGCACACACACACTCGCACACTCGCACACGCACGCACACACATGCGCACACACACACACACACACACACACACACACCAAGTTCCAGCTCTTCCAGTCCATCCACCCCCTTCTTTCCCCCCCGAAGCTGGCCCCCTACCGCGCCATCACCATTTACGGAGCACTGGCTATCACCTTGCAGCTAGACCCGGGCCCTGTCCATCTGATTCTGGACTTGAAATTGGCCCACCCCCCTTAACCCCCCGGCTGGTAAACTCGCCTACCCGCTTTGTGGGGACGGGACGCTCCTCCAGCTCGACGTGCCTTCAACTTTCTTACACCTCTCTTCTCATGACACGCCCCCCCCGTGGACCAGGATATCGAAAACGACAGCACCCAGCTTTTCGGGGTCGCATCATGCAGGCCCTTTTTTTTGGAGCCAAGATCTTCTCATGTACCGACCAGCTGGACCCACCCCGGGCTGCTGTTACCTCCCATCATGTCGACTCAATTGCAGCGCGGACGCGATAAACCATCAGAAATTGGTGGACATCAACTGCTAGATACATAGGTCACACTCTGCCCACATCTTAACCTCCTCTGATCTCCCTCTTATTTGCTGTATGTTCACCACTTATATATGCTCTCGCTCCCTTCCTCCCACACACCACATCATCGAGTTCATACTTCTCAAACTGACTACTCCTCGTTCTTCTTCTCTTGTTTGTTTTGTTTGATCTGACTACCCATCTGCTTGAGGCGACGGGAAATCTCGAAGGGAAAGGGAAGCGGAAGCAAATTATCCAGACGTCACGTACAGACCAAAGGACCTCCTTCTCCATCTGATCAGCATCAAGTCACCCGTATCCTCGTGATTTATTTCATTTCTCGAACTCCATCTGGCAAGATGGCTCTTACGGCTTCGCCAGCTCCTCCCAATTGGGGTCGTTGGCCGCAGCAACTCCCCCACGACTTCTCTATGATGGAGACGCCCAACTTCATGCCCTATGATAGCCGCAACAACACAAATGCTCCTACGCAGAGACCCATGGCGCCCCAATATGTGGTGGCTCCTTCCTACAATGCTGCTCCCATGCAGACGATACCAAATCACCAGTACCAAGCTCAAAACAATTACAACACATACGCTCCGTACCAAAGTCCACCGCCGTCAACGCCCGCGGGCTCTCCGTACAGGAACGATTTTCACGAACGGCCACATCATGCCATTCTGAATCATGACACTGAAGCCGAACGGCTTGCTGCAGCTCGTCGTGGCTCACGGCAGCTGAGCAACGCTCGTCTCCAGTCCCCGGCCAGAAGTGATTCCAATGCCTCTGTCGCCAGGTCGAGTGTTTCTCATCCGAATGCAAATTCAAAGACCATCACCTACAACGAGACGATCAACCCCGCAGACAGGGTCAACTTCGAGACTGACGTGGACGAACTTATGAAGGCGATTGCCAAAACGGAAGGCGAAGACGATGCTAAGCAGACTCTGACACCCGCACACACCCCGAAAGCAGAGCCATGTTCAGCTGCGCAGAGCCCTGCGTGTTCCTTGCACGTGCCTGCGTCTGTTGCCGAACTGAAGCCTAAGAAGAAGTGGGTTTGCGACGGGCCCAATTGCAATAAGCGGTTCGTCCAGAAAACTCACCTGGACATTCATCGACGGACGCACAATGGCTTGAAACCTTACGTACGCAAATCTATCGCTCTAGAACCGCGACGATCAATTGACACTTTGTCTAGGTTTGCAACAAGGATAACTGTGGCTTGACTTTTTCGCAGCGCGGTAACCTGAAAGTGAGTGACGACTGAATTGAGGCTGCATACATCATCTCTCAGAAAGCTAACGCAAGGTCATCTGCAGACTCACATGCGTCGCCACACCGGGGAGAAGCCCTACTCCTGCAGTATTTGCGGCAAGACATTTGCTCAGCGTGGCAATGTACGATCCCACGAGGAAACACACAAGGGTCTCAAACCCTTCGTGTGCAGATTGGATGGTTGCAACAAGACCTTTTCTCAGCTTGGCAACATGAAGACCCATCAAAACAACTTTCATAAGGAAACTTTGAAGGTTCTCACAACAATGTTTGTCAAGTTTGCTCAGGCGGGGGAAGTACCTGACGAGCATCGTGAGCTTTTCGAGTACTTCAAGGAGCATTACAAAAACAGCAACAAGGGAATCAAGGGCCGAGGCAAGGCCAGAACCGTCGCCGCCAGGAAGCCAAAGGGTAGCTCTCAGCATTCAGCACCAGCCTCTGCGATGGCTAGCCATTTCTCGCAGGGACCCATAGCTAATTCTGGCTCTGCGTTCGTTCCGCGCTCCTTCGGCATGTTTGAGTCAGGGCACGACCACAATGGCCAAAATGGAATGCTCTACGAAGATGAGCAGGCGCGACAGATGGCCTTTGCCAACCGGATCTACTGATTGGTACATGACGTTCGGGGCTGTACGCCTGCTTGACTGAACATCAAGGCCTTGCGATTATCGAACAAAGCTCCATACAGCGGCGATTGCCGCGACTATCGCCGGCATATCGCAAGACGTTGAACACTCGGCATAGTGCGCTTCCTTCTCGCACAGCCGCCACAAGAAATTCATTACAGTTGTAAACACTTCGCATCATTGCATATACTTCGCTCTGGAAAGGTTTTATTTTCACGAATTATCATTAAAAGTTTCAGCAGGGTTGGCAGCGATTCTCAGAGCCAACGTGTTTCGGCCTTTTCTTTCACTGCATGCTTTTTTTTTCCATTTATTTATCCATCGAATCATGTTTGATATGGCACAGAGTGTGCACCCCCCTCGAGCGGAAGTTGAAAACGGCCGTGTGGCACTCCTCTGTCTGTCTTGGACCAGTACTTGGACCGGTTGGGTATCCGGGCGAGCTATGATTTTCATGTTTTCAATGGCCTTTTTTTTATATCTGCGGATAACACGGCGTGGATGTTTGATCCACGTCCGGATCTCGCCAATGTTGCTCGCGTCATCACCAAAGCATACTTATACCACACCCATTGTTGCGAACTGAACGATGTCTTCGTTGTTCACTGTATAACTACAAGCCTGTCTGACAATATGTTCACTGAATGCGAGCTCAATTTAGCAGATTTTAGGAAGAAAAGAATGTTTCGAGTCTGGGAATTGCTTTGGCAGACATATGCAATTTCACTGGAACACCTGACTTGGCAAAGCGGCCGAGTGAGCCCGAGGCCCGATTGGCGAAGAAGCTAGCTGTTCGTGCATACATCTTCGTCAACCTGCCCCTGGAAATCTGGGCCGATGGGGGAGTTTTGGGCACACCCTCAGTCGGCTCTGCATACATGATCTCCCCACAAACCTCAGACATGATGCAAGGAGGCTAGCTCTCGATGAAGGTTCGACCCAATGGGAATAAGCGAGTGGGGCGGATGACAAGCGGGAGGAAGCTATAGCTCATTTGCGGCCAAAAATTTGCTGCGGCTTAACATGCGGGTGCGAGTGGCATCGGTCACTTTGAAATTTTAGACTTTTGTTTCGTTCCGTACTGTCCGTAAGTTGTGTGTGCATTCTCTGAATTCATTCAGTGATTCTGCCCATCTCTCTGTCCTTCTCTAGGATCAGTTTGGTGCTGGGAGACTGATTGTCCTCGGACAAGCATGCAGATTGAATTTGATGTGAAAGATGGGGCCGCCGAGAGCCGGATCACCATTGGTTCACACCCCTTCAATATCATCCTAACATGGATGTTCCTTGCATCTGGCGTTTGCTCCGTGGTGGCAAAATTACGCCAACTCGACTGCCATCGTTTTATATTCCCTGGGCGTGCGTCGGTCCATTCTAATCGCGGCGCCACCCAGCTACGATTTATTGGAAAGTTCGGATGACAAGAAGCACGTACCCGAGGTGACGTGTGATCTCTTGGTTTCTTTTCCCCTCTCCGCCCTTGCCCAAAAGGCTTGGGGGGCTGGCCAATATTTGCGGATGGCATGTTTGCCGAAGCAGATTGGTTATGACGGGTGGCCGGGAACCCCTTCCATTCTTCTCAATTGTACGTGGACCGCGTCGTACACTACTCATGATTACGGACAGACATTGTATTCATTTTCTGGTACACCCGCAGCCCATACAAGACATAGATGGGTATCACGATAACGCTGGTGTTACAGAGACAGCCCTTTTTCATGTTACATCCGCCGCTGGAAACACGAATCAAGGCGGCCGGCCGGCTTGACCGCTGGTCAAACAATGCGCCGGTACGCGCAGAATACTCATGCCGCGTTGAATTTCTTGTCTTTATTCCCTTTGGCTTTGATACAATGAACCTCCTTCTGTCCTGCTCGCACAGGGTAGTGGTCTATGACTAAGATGCGTAACCACGAACGGGAAATGGACAGGATCGAGATGACGAGAGGCTGAAGGATAGACGGCCGCCGCACCATGAAAACTTGACATTGGAATTGTTTGTCGGATTTCCCCTTCCGTTTGTGTCCGTGGTCCCTGCGGGCATCCGACACAAAGTGTGCGTCGATTGATGCGTTGGCCCATGGCATGCATGCATGCATGCAAACAGGGCGAGGGAGGCGTGGTTCAACAGCACTTGCCCAGGGTGTGCGAGTTGTCGCCGCTGCAAGCAGGAGCGACGATGACGATGGCAATCCGATGGCAGGAGTAGAGTTGTTGGTCTTGCTATCGAGCCGGCTGATCAATCGTACTGTACAATATCTCACTCCCATTGGCTGCGTGGAGCTGCACGGCGCGGCAATCGCAGGTTCCAAGAAATCTAATCGCTCACATATCATATATCACTCGCACCGGCTCAGTTGTGTTTTGCGTTCCCGATCAAAATTGATGGCTTTTTTCCCACTGTCTTAGTCTTGTCTGCAGGTCGGTTTCGCACCAGGCTGCGCCTTTTTCACACACGAAACCCAATCAGGCAAGCAGAAGCTAGCTTCGAGACATTCATAGCTTCCCTCCTGCCCGGTGCACCAGTCAAAATCCGCTTTTCCTGGTGACTGTCGGCCTCGTTCTCGGTGCGGCCCAAAGCTGCAAGTCTGACTCAAACGCCCTGGGTCAGCGACTTGGATTGGGTGGAGGGGCGTGGGCGCATGGCGTGGGCGAAAACACGCCCTCTTCGTCTCTGTTACATGACATGTGCATAAGCGAATAGCAGCAGAGCGCAGCAGCTTCTCATCATCTGTCAACACGAAAGTCGCCGAGGAGGGGGGGAAAGAGTGGGACTCAGAAAGACCAGACGGATAGAAGCAGATGAGGGATGAAGAAGGAGAAGAAGAAGAAGAAGACGAAGAAGAGGAAGACGATGAAGACGAAGCAGAAGAAGCAGAGGCAGATCGATTGACCGGCCCCCCCAGCCAAGGGTAACCGCCAGTCTCCTCCTCTCTTTGCACCACGCCGCCTTGCGTTGGCGTAACACGAATGTACGAGCACATGGAAGAGCCTTGCACTCCGGCGGGGAGAGCTCAGAACAAAGGAGAATAACTCAACAATGATTCTGGTTTGTCTGGTTCCTGCTTGCCGTGTGGCTCCCTGACACTTTTTGTTCGGGTCTCAGACGGGTGTTACCACTCAATCCGGACAGTCGGTGGTGGCGCATCGTCTTGTGTGTCCATCCTCCCGTCCCTTGCCAAATATGGATTGCTTCTGAGGCTGGTTTGAGCTAGGATGGGCAAGCGGAAGGCGTTTACTCTATGCTTCGCTCTGATTGTGAAGGACGACAAAAGCCTGGAGGTTCCATTTCTGAAGCGATGGTCCAGATTATTGGCAAGATGGGCCGGCGTCTCAACGACTTACTGGTCAAGCTGAACAGATCTAGGTCCAACTAGATTCTCGAAGCGGATTTTGGGTCTGAGACAAGGGAGGAATTGGAGCCGAGCGGCGGGAGCGGCCCCGAAAGAGAGAGGCGCAGGACAGAACACCATGATCATCGCACATTTAAACACGCACCGGTAATCCCTGACAAGCGGATTAACGACTTCTGCAGAGCCACCGTAGCACACCCGAGCATGCAAGCTTTCAGTCGGTGGAAGAAGAGGAGGGTAAGGAAGGAGGAACGGAGGACCATAGGGGAGCAAAGGTTCGACAAGCGCTCGTTCTCTATTGGGCTTTTTGGTATCTGGACGAAGCTAACCTCCATGCAAGGTCGACACAAAGCGGATTTTATCGCCTGAATTCAACTTGTATGCCTCTTCTCCCTCCAACTCCCAATCGGCGTCGTTGATAAGAACCAGGACTCCCGGACGCCTGCGTCATAAGAATCAGCCGAGAACCTTACAAATGGAGGTGCTATCTACGTAAGGCTTGCGACGGGTGGTGTCATAAGGGCAATCGCTACTGCAGGAAAATCGGCAGAGGACTGAGCAGGAGCCGAAACGCCTGGATCGGGGAACAGGGACGTGCCCGTACGGGTGAAAAGGATGAGCCACAGGAAAGCGTAGGATCACCATCCTAGTAGACGCACTTGCAGCCACTTGTTCATCACCCCCTTTCTTCCTCTTCCCACCCCTCCCTTCATTTCATTTCCATCTCGCGTCAACGAGAAACTCGAGATGTGGTCAAGGATCAAGCTATCACCAAGCTCCGGCAATGCAAATGTTTGTACAGCGGCTTACATACAAGTGATTGTCCAGGATGAAGTCCTCTTTTCGTGCACTTTGTTCTTTCTTCATCACTTCTCGTCCAAGGTAATCGATCAGGAACCCGATAGTGGCTGCCTGCCCATCCTTGTCCTTACTTGGCAGCTTGAGCGACTGATCAGAGAAGAGCATCTCCAAGCCTCCTCTGCACACGCGGCAGGCGGCAGCTGGTGTTAGCCGGCTTTCATTTCAAATTTTGTTCTATTCGTCTTGTTTTGCTGCACTCAACCCGTCATACTGAAGAAGGAGGGG
>AZGY01000023.1:461145-476517 GCA_001636675.1 Moelleriella libera RCEF 2490
GGAACAGCTTCAGCGATCCGTGGTCACACGTTTCACATCAAAGCATTCTTAAGAGAGAGGCGGAAGAAGCACACTGATGGAAGGAGAGCGAAAGTGCGCCGGTGCAGCTACCGGCACTTATCAAGATGTATTCGCGGTGTGTGATGTTGACCGATGTTGGACGGGGTGCATGATGAACGGGTCATGAATGCCTGTCTGGAAAGCGACGTCATGGAGGACGGCGGTCAAGGATGAAGGGGGAGGGGGCAAATGCCGCGTACGTACGTGAATTCAACAGCGATGCTCAGCTGCTCGTCGCTTCCTTGGTTTGCCATGATGGAAGTTGGCAGGCTTGCGCTTGCAATAGACGGGCGTGGGAGTGATGATGAACAAGAGTACGTGAGGGCTCCAATATCGAGGTAGCGAAGCAAGCCTCGGAAACTTCACCCTGCCTGTCTGTCCTGTCAGTGCAGTGGCGCGACGAACCTGTCTGGGGATAACAGCTCAACAAGGCCATTACATAGCCGTCACGTTAGTGCAGGCGCCTTTCTGTGGTTTTTCCCTAGCTAATCGATAAGAGGGGCCCAAGAACCCAGCAGCCCAGCATGCCGCCGCTGCCACCCAGGACCCTTGCTTGTGTGAAGCACAGTACCAGGTACTTTACATACATACTTACGCTCCGCACTCCGTTGTGCTTGCGGCGTACATACCTCATGCATGTTCATTACATAGGTGCAGTGCTGACGCAGGAGGCATCACATAAACGTCACCACCAATGGAGAAAATTTTGCATGTATTGCGGCGTGCGACACCGGGCGCCGCCGGAGCAATTTCATCTGGCAGTAGGGAAGTACTGCATATATGTGCAGGGTTGTGTCAGAGCCCTATCGATAATTGCAGGCGCAGAATCCCCTTGTTTGGGGTCCAGTCCCCGTCCCGAGGCCAATCTCACGCGCATATATCCATATATCGCTGACTGTTTTCCCGGGCTGGCGGCGCCCACCTACCGCGCCTGTGATGGCGATAGCAGGCAGGCATGCGCAACATGTCTTGTCTTGTCTTGGGAGATCACCCGTGACGCGGCGGCCCTTTTCGCATCGAATGACGGCCGACGGCCACGGGATTGGGCCCTGCTTGTGCCATTGGCAGCCACCAGGAATATGCTAAGGGACACACATCATACGTACACGGCACCTATGTATGTAAACAGAGCTGGATACCTGGCACATATCATCACATTACATGAGCGGCCATGAGCTGTTCAAGTGCCTGCCACGGACTCCTGCTTCTGCTATTGGGGCCGCTGGGAATGTAGAGGTACATACGTGCGATACACACGGCAGATTCCCAGGTGAACGGGCATGCGTAGTAGCGTAGGGTTTGGAGATGACGCTGCTCTGTGGAAGAATAGCGGTGGAGGCTGCCATCACGCGCGCGCACACACACACACACAGCTGACATTGAAAAGGTGCATTATAAACGGTCTTGGCAGAGCCGCATGGAAGATTGGACGGGCCCCCGTCGGCCATGACCAATGCAAAGCTGGTGCAGGACTCTCTACCACGTCCGTCGGGGCCAATGCCTTCGCGCGGCCAGAATCAATGACGAAAAACCCAAAGGGTAGGCAAGATTGGTGCTCGTGGTATAGAGAACCTTACCGGGCACGAACGGCTTACATGTGCTAAATTTACAATGACGGTGTGCCGATGCAAAATGACAAGTACGCTCTGTCGTGGCCAGGCAAAGGAGACCCCTGGGTCGTCAATTTTTCACTCTTCCTCTTCGTCGTGTTGGTCGATTGACTCAGATCTCATGGTGTCAAGGTGGACAGATACAACGCGGTTCCAAAAGGCAGCGGTGATTCGAGCGGAGCGAGGCCAGCCCGCCGCAGGCGACCCCCGGTAGGGCCGCCGGAGGCAACCAGCGGCGAAGCTGAACTACAAACAGACATCTTAGGCTAAGTAGTGGGTGAGAGCAATTATTCGAGCGCAGCGAGGCCAGCCCACGGCAGGGCCGCCGGAAGCAAAAACACCATGACGCGGGATACCGATTATTTTGTGAAGGGCATATCGAGCTTGCGAGGCCAGCCCCCGGCAGGGCCGCCGGAGGCAAAAACACCATGACGCGGGATACCGATTATTTTGTGAAGGGCATATCGAGCTTGCGAGGCCAGCCCCCGGCAGGGCCGCCGGAGGCAAAAACACCATGACGCGGGATACCGATTATTTTGTGAAGGGCATATCGAGCTTGCGAGGCCAGCCCCCGGCAGGGCCGCCGGAGGCAAAAACACCATGACGCGGGATACCGATTATTTTGTGAAGGGCATATCGAGCTTGCGAGGCCAGCCCCCGGCAGGGCCGCCGGAGGCAAAAACACCATGACGCGGGATACCGATTATTTTGTGAAGGGCATATCGAGCTTGCGAGGCCAGCCCCCGGCAGGGCCGCCGGAGGCAAAAACACCATGACGCGGGATACCGATTATTTTGTGAAGGGCATATCGAGCTTGCGAGGCCAGCCCCCGGCAGGGCCGCCGGAGGCAAAAACACCATGACGCGGGATACCGATTATTTTGTGAAGGGCATATCGAGCTTGCGAGGCCAGCCCCCGGCAGGGCCGCCGGAGGCAAAAACACCATGACGCGGGATACCGATTATTTTGTGAAGGGCATATCGAGCTTGCGAGGCCAGCCCCCGGCAGGGCCGCCGGAGGCATAATAGCATAACAACGCGATCATGCTCGCTCTGCGATGATGCCTCCAGTGGCGCTGTCATCTCCAATCTGTGGCAATGTCGTATCACTCGAGAACCGGAGTCGTGTCTTTTGCAAAATCGCTGCACCAGATACCTACCGATCAAGCGCAGCGAGGCCAGCCCCCCTGCAGGGCCGCCCGGAGGCACAATGGCATAACAACGCGATCATGCTCGCTCTGCGACGATGCCTCCAGCGGCGCTGTCATCTCCAAGCTGTGGCAGAGCCTGTTGCCTGATATCCAAGATTATTGTGGTATTGCTGCACCAGATACGTAGTGAATGTCCTCAGTGCCATTTTTCATGCGTGCTCTCATGTTTGCCGGTCTGGACTGGACCGAAAGCGCGCCAAGTGCCGGGGTAAAGGGCCAGGTCACGTGCAGCTGTCTGGAGTATCAGTCAGAAATCGCATGCACCATGCCAAAGACTTATATGTTCGCGTCCTGGTCAAAAGCGGCGGGACTTTGCGCAAATTCGCAAGTCATCAGGTATGGCTGGGACTGGCGTGCTGGAGGAATACCTGTCTGTCGGCGCCAACAGGCAAACCGCTGTTGCTGACTGGAGCTCGAATGGATTGCTGGCTTACGGCGCGGATGTCAACATTGCCCTTTGGCGACCGACTGTGAGTGTGTCCCTGCGAATGGGGGGGGAATACCGTACATTTCTTTGTATTTGATCTGAGAGTTGGAGCTGACTGGAGAAGCAGGGCAACCCCCCAAGAGGTGTGGAAAAGATTCTGAGTGGCCACGCAGAGGCCGTGAAGGCGGTTCTATTCTTGTCCGAAGAGGCCCAAGACGATGCCACCTACATCGTCTCGGGATCGGATGACAAGACGCTGAGGATTTGGAAGTCTTTGCGGGATCGTGGTGACTTTGAAGCCATTCAGACGTCTGATCAGCACACGGCACCAATCAACTGTCTGTCTGCCGTGAGGGTCTCGAGTCCAGGGCAATCTGCCGAGTGGATTTTGGCGACTGGCGGCGCGGATGCCGTGGTGAAAATCTGGTCCTTTGGAAACGATCAGCTGCAGCTCCTCCAGTCAATACGGACCAAACCCAAGTTCTTTCCCTTGGCCCTCGCCCTGAGTCTCTTGGACCAAGACGTCCTCGTTCTGGCGGCGGCGGGCACTCGCGAGACAGTCCAGATTCTGACAGCGGACCGGCCTCCGTCGGCCGTCGAGTTCAGATTGCAAGCGACCCTGCACGGCCACGAGGGATGGGTGAGATCACTCGGTCTCACGAAAGAGTCTGATGTGGAAGGCAGCGATTTGCTTCTAGCTTCAGCCAGCCAGGACAAGTACATCCGTATCTGGCGGCTGCACAAGGGCAAAGAACTGCCCATCTTGGCCGCAAAGCAGCCCGACGCCCTGAATGGGGCCTACCTGCCTGGGAAGTCTCCGTCCAACAAGGCTCACCGCTTACAAGCCGGAGGCAAAGACTTTTCCGTCACGTTCGAGGCCTTGCTTTTAGGCCACGAGGACTGGATCTACAGTGCTAAATGGCACACCCACGCAAACGGGAAGAAGCTCCAGCTTCTCTCCACATCGGCCGACAACTCCCTGTCAATATGGGAGGCTGATGCTACGTCCGGAATCTGGGTCAGTATGACAAGACTTGGTGAGATTAGCAGAGAAAAGGGTGCCACGACGGCAACAGGGAGCACCGGCGGATTCTGGACAGGACTGTGGTCTCCTGACGGCAGCTCGGTCGCATGCCTTGGCCGGACTGGCAGCTGGAGGCGCTGGGAGCACGATGTTTCAGCTGACACGTGGAAGCCGTGTGTTGCCGTGACCGGTCATACCAAGGCCGTGACAGGGATCAGCTGGTCGAAAAGGGGCGATTATCTCCTGTCCACCAGCTCAGACCAAACATCGCGGTTGCACACCAGGTGGATCGCCTCGAGTGCCGGAACATGGCACGAAATGTCCCGGCCGCAAATCCACGGCTACGACCTGAACTGCATTGACTCGCTGGGCGACTCCCAGTTCGCGTCGGGCGCAGACGAGAAGCTGATGAGAGTCTTTAGCGAGCCGAAATCCATCGCCACGCTGCTCAAGCGACTGGCAGGGGTGGGAAACGAGAACATGCAGGACATGCCCGATGCGGCGAACATGCCGGTCCTTGGCTTGTCGAACAAGGCTATTGACACTGTCGGCGATGACGATGAGCTGCGGCCCGTGGATGACCGAGATCGCGACGCCGTAGATCCGGCCTCAATCGTGAAGAAGTCGTATCTGGAGATTGATCATCCGCCGCTCGAGGAGACGCTCTCCAGACACACGCTCTGGCCCGAGACGGAGAAGCTCTACGGGCACGGCTACGAGCTTTCCTGCCTCACCGCGAGCCACGATGGCAAGCTCATCGCCAGCGCATGCAAGGCCAGCTCAACGAACCACGCGGTCATTCGGCTCTTTGAGACGGAGAAGTGGACCGAGATTCGGCCGCCGCTTGTCGCGCACTCCCTGACCGCCACGCGCCTCCGATTCTCCGCGGACGACAGCTACCTCTTGAGCGTGGGACGTGACCGCCAGTGGGCAGTCTTTGAGAAGAACGCGAACGAGGCGGCCATGTACAAGCTCCTGCAATCGAATCCGAAGGGACACAGCAGGATGATCCTGGACGCGGCCTGGGCGCCTCTCAGTCCCGAGCGGCGCCTCTTTGTCACCGCAGGTCGCGACAAGCAAATCCGAGTCTGGGCCTCCGAGGCATCTGGGGAGAACGGCACTCTGCAGTTCCGGCAGGCAGCGTCTCTGCCGTGCTCGGGCCCAATTACCTCTGTGGACTTTCTGTCGACGCTCGTCGGTGGCAAGCTCGTCATGGCAGCGGGGTCAGAAGCCGGAGGTGTCACCATCTGCGTGGTCAGCGCGGATGGCTCGAAAATCAAGGAGCTGCAGGCTTCATCTAGGTACGTTTCAGGCCGCGGTTGTGCCGGAATTTGTGTCCAGCGCCGGCACTGACAGGATGATTAGGTTGAAGCTGTCCAAGGCAGTCTTGCAGCTGGCTTGGCGGCCATGCCCGTCGGCTGCTCAGCCCGAGAGCTTCACACTGGCTGTGGCGGGCGAAGACAGCTCTCTGCGCGTCTTTGCAATCAGTGAGGCTTACTTGGAGGGAGCGTCATTCGACTGATGGCAATACACGCAGAGAAGCGCACTGGGATCGGACCGCGTCGTTCTGTGTAAATCGGCGGTGGTGCCCGATGAGGACGTCCTCAAATCATGTCCTTGCTTGGGATCTCCTGGGTGCCAGATCAGGGACTCGCCTGTCAAGCTGCAATAGAGACTCTTGCTACTTACTCTACGAACCAGACGAGGAGCGGCAGCAGGAACACGTGTAGTAATGCAGCTTGTACAGAAACCACCGCAACTGCCACGACGCGACCGTGGACATGATAGCAGCGGCCGCCTCAATCCCCAAAAGTAAGACTGGTAGAAGACCATGACCGACGTCAGAGCACTAAGCGCCTTCACCCCTCGCCGTTGTGGCCTGCAACGCACATGACAAGCTCACGGCAACGGGGCCGCAAGGGATTGCTGGGCGATTTCGTCCTTGACATCTTGTTCTATCGGTTCCATCACTGCTGAAAACCCGGCAGCGGGATATCGCCTTTTTGACAATTTATTCTATCGGTTCCATCACTGCTGAAAACCCGGCAGCAGGATCTCGCCTTTTTGACATGTTGTTCTGTCGCTTCTATTACTGCTGAGGGCCCGGCAGCAGCCGACGACGGACGATCAGCTCCCGTAGGGTTCAAGACCCAAGATTGGGAGGAGCGCAGGACAGCCGTGCAGGGCCAAACATGCACCCTGACATGCAGTGGGTTGGCACGGCGCCATGGAACGGGGGGACGCGCGATGTGGTCCAAGTATTTCGGCAACTGTGGCAGCTTACTTGTCCACATTCATATGACACAGCTCGAGGGGGCACTATTTGCGTGATGACTTGATGCAGGATTTCCTACTTGTTAGGAACGGGGATGACGCATCATTCGCCTACGCTGGAGCACCTCTGTCACAAGGCATGTACTGATGGTGTCCGGCGAACCTTGCTGATACGTAGAATCAACGTCGTATAAAGTAAGACTCCAAATACCTTCCCGGGCTCTCTCTATCAATTGGGGTTGTTGTGCCATACAACCAACCGGCTCTGCTAGCTGCAAAGCCCAGCAAGTAGAAGAAGGACACTCATGGCTGTTTTGGAGACGGCTGCCTATATCTACCAAACCGCCGCCCCGACATGTTCGTGACTATGACTGACGCTCGCGTGCAACTCGAATGGACGTCGTGACCCATGAGAAGGGTTTGGGAAGCTTGCATGGGCACCTGCTTCACATGCATTCACAACTACCCAGATGCAGGGGCTGCAGAAGTGAGGGCTGCATCCACCATGTCTGGACTTTTTGCCATCAATACCAACAAATGGCCTCAGCCATCCTGATTGCCACTGTCCACTTTGTTCCAAGCCACTAAGGCATCCAATTCGACGCCGCCATCAGGCACAGCCCTGATCGGGAAAGTGCCAAATGTGGTGGTGGTGGTGGCGGCGGCGGCGAGGCCACGGCTACCTCTCGTCACCAGAGTAGCAGCAGGGCGTGGCAACGATGGACCCGTCTGTCATGACAATGCGTCCGTGTAGCGAGAAAAGGGGGCTTGTTTCCAAGACCCGGGAATGGCGTCTACCCAGTCCGATCAAGCCAGCCAGCCAGCCAGCCACGATCACAGAAAGGGCCAGCCAGTTTCCATCACATGCCACACGATTTCAGCGGCAACGCACACGCCAATGGCACGGTAATTAGTCTATTCGGATATACATGTCGCCCCGTGAGAGCTGCTGAGTGTGAGACCCCAGTCTACAATAGTGTACAGTCCCCCAGAACGCCGCACAAGTCTGGCCCGCCCGGGCTGCGCCAGTTTCGCCCGCCCTCCGCGACCAGGATGCAAGAATAAGAGAGAAGAGAAGCAATGACGCAAGAAGAGAGAAGAAAGAGAAGAAAGAAAGAAAAAGTAGAGTGTGCACAAACGCAACACCCGTTCATAGCTCCTTTTCGAGGACTCGCTCAACGACCTTCATCGTCGGCACCGCTATACTCGCCGTCGTTGATGTTGTCGTCGTCGTGGCCGCCGCCGTCTTGGTCGCCGCCTGCTGCAGAGCCTCACGAGCCGAGGCCGCCACGTTGATGGGCTCCCCCTTGATGTAGTACCACGCCCGACCGGCGAGGACGGTGATGTGGTGCGGGAGGTAGAGGATGGCGGCGATGAGGGTCATGCTGATGAGGAGGAAGAGGACGGAATCTGTGTTTGTCGCAGCCCGGGTGGTGGTGGTCAGCCTCGGGAACAAGAAGCACAACCAAGAAGAACAAGAACAATCAAGCAAGAAAGAAAGAAAGACAGAAAGAAAGAAAGAAGAAAAGGAACTCATCAAGTTGAATGGTGAGGGAAACGGGAGACTCGGCGTACAGATTATGCTCTTTTCCCAGGAGCGAAACATGTTGAGCGCAAACGTCACTTCAAAGGTGTACTGCTTCTGGCGCAGCCATCGTCGGCAATCGGCAGCGACAGACATTGAGGAGAGCCGGGAAGAGAGAGAGGTCCGTTTGGTGGGTGAGGAGCAGAGGAGAAATGACGCCGCGGTTCGAGATTCGGGGGTGTATCGCAGGCCGTTGCGAGAGCGAGGTGGTGGTGATGAGCGGTTCTTAGGCGCGTGCCCTTGTTGTGGTTTTGCCAAAGGGGGAAAGGGCGTGGCAGCATAGAGCAGCAGTAATTCTAGGAGAATGCCGCCTCCGCGCATCCCAAGCAGCTCCCCCGGTAGGGCCGCCGGAGGCAGACCGCAAGCCCGACATCATGGCGGATATTGTTCACGACTGGCCAGGCCTGCGCACAGTCGTGGCCGCACATTCCCATGTCGCTGTTACAAGAGGAACGAACGCATACAGACCCGATTCCGGTCAAGCACACCAGCCAGCCAGACAGACAGACACCACCAGTGCTTGATCCATATCTCGTCGCAGTGACATTATACCCATCGCACCCGGCGGCGCTCCCATCACCACCACCACCTCTGGCGGCCATTGCACAACCGGCCATGGCGCGATAACAGGCCAAGTTCTTCAGCTCGAGCTCCAGACATCGCATCGCAACGATTGGCAATGCAGTGCCTGCCTCGCCTCGTGCGACCGCTGCCGCTGCTCTCATCGAAACCCTCCCGCGCCGTCCTCCTCCTCCTCAGCAGTAGCACCAGCGGCAACTGCATGCCATCATCATTGCTCGACAACCACCACCACCACCACTGCCACCGCCGCGGCCTCTCGCTTTTCCGCACGCTGCCTCTCGGCAAGAACCACTCCCTTCCCTCGCGGCCGCCACCCCCTCCCGAGACCGACATTGAAGAGTCCTTTCTCCGAGGCAGCGGTCCAGGCGGGCAAAAGATTGTGAGGAAAAATCAAAACCTCCCCCCCCCCCAACCTTGCTTGTTTGCCTTTCTGTAGCCACCTCTCTTCTTTCCTCTTGACCTCCATCCATCCATCCACCTTGTACTTTTTGCCTCCCCTCTACCTTTCATGTGGAAACAGATGCACCGCCGGCCTGGTCTTCTGCGCCAGAGAGCCAGAAAGAGTGAGAAAAAAATAAAAATAAAATAAAAATAAAATAAAAAATAAATAAAAAAAAGAATAATAAAAAAGAAACTGACAGAGTGCGCTTCTCCGTGTCTGTAGAACAAGACCAGTTCGGCCGTGCAGCTCAAACATATCCCCACCGGCATCGTCGTCAAGTCGCAGGCAACGCGATCGAGGAGCCAGAACCGCAACCACGCCAGGCGTCTGCTCGCCCAGAAGCTCGACGACCTGGCCAACGGCGAGCAGAGCCGATCCTCCGTCGTCGGCAAAATCAAGCAGAAAAAGGCGGCCAGCGCGTCGAAAAAGAGCCGGCGCAAATACCGCCAGCTCGACAAGGACAAGGCCGACGCGGGCCAGCAGGCGGGCGAATCGCAGTTCCTAGACTCTACAGCATCGAAACAGCCAAACGCCTCCCCTGACGCTCCGACAAGCAAGAACACTACATTGTCGCTTGGAGCACGCGGTCGCCTGCCAGGAGCTCCCGACTGACTACGTGTCCCAGCTCCAACCGCCCTTCGACCTCGGCCTGGCGGCGAACCTTTACTTCTCCTCGGCCTGCTTGGGCATGCATCAAATAGCGTTACATTGCTTCAATTAACAAGTCTAGAACGCGTAGCAAAGACAAAAGTATTGAGTTGGTCGACCTCGGCTCTCTACTCCTAGACCCGCAATGTCCGTCCTACTGCACCATAGGGCTGGCTCGACGCCCCTCCTCGAAACAGAGACATAGCCCACTTCCGCGACCCTATCAAAAACTTTTTGTATACCTGACCTCCACCAAGTGAGATGCTCGGGAGGCCGGGGAAGCTCCGATCCGGCCGCAGCCCCCGTGATCTTGGCTTGAGTTGATGGGCAGGAGATTGCCGTTTCGTATCGCCTTTGCTAAAAGTCTGTCAGTTGCTGACACCGACGCTGGGACGCTCCGTGACTCACATTAGAAGCACTTGCGGTGGACAATCGACGGGCCACTCTCGTCGTATTCCTGCTTTGAGATCCACATTTGCTGGAAGGTAGACAGAGAAGCCAAGATAGAACCACCGATCCAGACAGAGTATTTTCGCTCCGGCGGAGCAATGATCTTGACCTTCATGGAAGAAGGAGCAAGAGCAGTAATCTCCTTCTGCATTCGGTCGGAAAGACCAGGGTACATGGTAGTGCCACCAGACTAGTAGCGACACAGTCAGCATTTCATTCACGAACCCATTCCATTTTCCAGAAAAAATGCATACCATGACAATATTGCCGTAGAGGTCCTTTCGCACGTCGACGTCGCACTTCATGACCGAGTTGAAAGTGGTGACGTGAATACCACCTGATTCGAGACCCAGGACCGAGGGCTGGAAGAGAGCCTCAGGAGCACGGAACCGTTCGTTTCCAATGGTGATGACCTGACCATCGGGGAGTTCGTACGACTTCTCCAGGCTGGAGCTCTGAGAAGCAGTCTGAATTTCCTGCTCAAAGTCGAGGGCCACGTAGCAAAGCTTCTCCTTGATGTCGCGGACGATTTCACGCTCAGCCGTGGTTGAGAAGGCATAGCCGCGCTCAGCCAAAATCTTCATCAGATAATCAGTGAGATCACGACCAGCCATGTCAACACGGGCGATGGCGTGAGGGAGGGCGAAACCCTCGTAGATGGGGACGACGTGGGTGACACCGTCTCCAGAGTCGAGAACGATACCGGTAGTACGACCGGAGGCGTACAAAGACAGGACAGCTTGAATGGAGACGTAAAAGGCGGGAGCATTGAAGGTCTCGAAGACAATCTGCGTCATCTTCTCACGGTTTGACTTGGGGTTGATCGGGGCCTCGGTGAGCAGGACGGGATGCTCCTCGGGGGCAACACGCAGCTCGTTATAAAAGGTGTGATGCCAGATCTTCTCCATGTCGTCCCAGTTGGTAACGACACCGTGCTCGATGGGATATCGAAGAGTGAGGATACCACGCTTGGACTGAGCCTCGTCGCCGACGTACGAATCCTTTTGACCCATACCGATCATGATGCTACAAGGACCTTGTCAGAGCTGACTCGCCAACTATTGTTGCGTCATGTCATTCGGAATTGATGGCCGCAGCGCCGTCTCAATTGCATCGAATGGGCCACGCCTTGTGGCTTCGAGGTGACTTACCCATGATGACGGGGTCGACCAACGATCGAGGCTGTCGAGAGAGATTAGCACGCTGACCATTGCGCCTCAGGGGAAGCTTAAAGGTGAAGTGGGGTACTCACGGAAAACAGCTCGCGGAGCGTCGTCACCGGCAAAACCGGCCTTGCACATGCCCGAACTGTCAACTAATTAGCATCAACTTATCCTCATCTTACAAGCCTCGCAACCCTCGATCGAGAAATATTCGAGATACCGTTGGCAAGCGGCATGTCAAGCGTCTCGCGAAGCTTCGAGGTTGTGATGGCTCGGGCGGTCCGCGACAAGGATGGTGTGCCAAAAGCAGAGCAGAGCTTACCCATTGTCGATGACGAGAGCGGCAACTTCTTCTTCAAAGCGAATAATGGTCAGCAAAGTCGATTGAGCCTCGCAGTGACAAAAGGTCTATGTGACGGATAATTGGCCTTATCGCGAACGCAAAGGTGATGAAACATACCCTCCATAGCTGCTGATTAAACAAGAAAACTGATGGCGTAAGAGAAAAGGAAAAGTAAGTTGAGGCCGCGAACGCCGAAATGAAAAGTGAACCAGCAGATGCAGGTGGTGCTCGCGACGTCGGAAAGGAGCTTTGAGAGAGGTAAGGAACAAGTGTTGGAAATGGGTCGGAAAAAGAAGTCAAAGGGTTTTGGGTTGCTCTGAATGGAGAGGGGTTTGAAAGTACCTAGGGGGAGAAGTGGAGGAGAGGGGGGGGGGGCGGAAAGGAGGGAACCCCGAAAGTCCAGGCCGGGGTTGCAGCGTTGGCCACCTGGCAGGCTGGCTTATGGCGTTGGGTGGTAAGGGGGATAAGGCGAGGCTGGGCAGAACACAGTGAACACGCAAGCCCCAGGCAGTTAAAAATTGTGCGTGGGCTCGTCGTTCGCGCGGGCTGGCAGTGAGCGGACAAGTGGCAACCCCCTTCGGCCACCAGTCTGCCCGCTTTGATGTCTCATGATTGGCTAGTGATGGTGGCTGGGGGGGGCCAGCTGCGCGCCAGACGCCGGTGCCACCTGGAGCCCGTCGTCGCCATTGCAGTCGTCACCGCAACACACCACCACCACTACAAAACATTCTTGCCCTTGGCCAGACGCACGTGCAAGTAAGTGCGTGTAGGCACGTAAAAATGGGCAATTTCTGCAAATGATCTGCGGTCAAGAAGAAGAAAAGTTTTTCCCTCCGGTCTTTGCTGCGTCTTGCGGACGCGCCGGACCGTCAAAGCAGAGTCCTGAACAGGCAATCACGGATGCCTCGTCTCTACTGAGCCACGCGGTCCCTTTAATTCTTGGATTGTATTGTACCCACCCACCATGGCTGTGCCTTTTTATTTTAGGGTCCAAAGGTTCGTCAAGCTACAGCGCACGGAGCAGGAAAGGTGCGTCCAAATTCCTTACAGTGGGCACATACCGTTCGGGGGCGAGTCTCGAGAAATCGACAAAAGTGAGCATCCTACTCTGTCCGTCGTCGAGCCGCATTTTTATTGTGACTTCACCGCCAATCCCTCTGCGTGCTTGTGCATCCGGCCGTGTTCTGCATCTGGAGGCGATGAGGTAAGACGTGTGATCCGAGATTGATTGCTACAACGGGAAGTCTCACTCCCTGACAAGCATTTAATCTGGGTTACGGATGGTAGCAAACATGGAATGCTCAACTCAAACTGGTCAACGACGCCCCTATTCAACTTCTTTTCTCAGTCCTGCATGCCGGCCAAGCGAAGCCTTGAAATCTCGTTCGCCAGCTCACGATGTTTACTCGAGGCCTGGAGGCCTGCGAAAAAGTCAAATTATGGTTTATTATCTGCAAACCAGAAAGTTCAGTCGCTGTGCCGACGCGTGTTCGCAAAGCAATGGCAGTGGCTGTCTCCTCACCCTTGCAGCTTGCATGAGGCACTGACTTCGACATTCATTCAAAGCAATGGGATGATGCCAGATTGTATCCGCTGAGCCGCCGTTAAGCCGGCCATCCAGGTGGTACGCACGTCAGATCCTCAGCAACAACTTGCATTACCCTCTTGATTGGCGAGGCGACACCATGGCATGGCGAAGCGCCAAAGCTGCGGAACAGTCGAGAGTACCTAGGTACCTTTGTCCATGTCAGAGAACGCGTGATCCGTGACGAATACTGGGAATGCAATTTATTTCCATAATCCAGCCGGGCAAACTCGAAATCGTCTCGCCTATCGCAGCGCAAGCGACACGATTCAGCACACATGAACACGTGACGCAGTGTCTTTCCGTTCTCGGGGCTCTGTGGTTGAAGTCACAAGTGATATGTTGGGATAGATTGGTTCGAGAATGATTTGTTTTGGGCGGGGGACTCAACCCAGCACACGAGCTAGTCTGCCATTGTTTCAGGCACGTTTCACAGCGCATTTGCGGATATGGATGACTTGCGACGGTTTCCTGTCTGAATGCCACACACAAGCACTACGCAGGCAGCCAGTGTCACGAGGCCATATGGTTCATGAGGTCATCAAACTCTTCTGTCGTTTTTTACGTAGGTTTCGCCTTCGATTTATTAGTCCGCTTCTCTATTATGTTGAAATCCTCCTGTGATATGCTTGACTTTGTCACGTGCACGCTGCGCCTTGCGTGGCAACCCGCGAGCCTTTTTCCCCTCTCCGTATTTAGCACGTTGGTGTTGGGTCACTTGCACCACAGCCCCATCGACACCTTCGCCCATCTGCAACGCAACGCGACATGTGTATCGCAAACAACCTCAAATCGATATAGCTCGCCTACTCTAGAGATCTCACATCATGAGCTCAAGGAGGCACAAAGAATTCAAGATGGATGAGCTGCCGTTTTTCGCTTCAGAATCTCGACTCCCATCCCCTCTTCCACCCTCCGAGGTCATTGAGAGCTCAGGGGAGGTTATCAAAGAATCAAGTGGCCGACGCATCATTCGCTTCAACAAATTCTATGTCATCAAGCACGGCTTGAAGGTCAGTCTCACCGAAGGCCAGAACATGCTCTTTGTCCGCCGAACAACATCAATTCCCGTTCCGGAGGTCTTCGCCTTGTTTTCCAAGAAGGATGATGCCGGGCGGAGTGTCAAGTACATCATCATGGAGAATATCCCTGGCTGTTCACTTGACACAGCATGGACGCGGCTGGATTCAACAGACAAAGTCAAGATATCCAATCAAATACGTGCTCATCTTGACATTTTGCGAGGCATTCCCGCACCTGGGTATTTCGGATGCATTGGGAGAAAGCCATTCGAAGACTCCATATTCTGGACCGCACCCGGCGATAACGTGGAGGATGGAATAATCAGCGGCCCATTTGATTCCGAGTCCAAGCTCAACGACGCGTTGGTCCTCAAATACGTCTATAATAGTGGACTGAATTTCAAAGCCAATTATTATCGTCGTGTGCTCCCCCTTGTGCTTCGTAATCACAAGGCGGTATTTACTCATGGCGACTTGCAAAGAAAAAATGTTGCATTAGCAGAGGATGGAACAGTGGTCTTGATTGACTGGGAGAACGCGGGTTGGTTTCCAGAGTATTGGGAGTATGCGACGGCAATGTTTGCCTGTGGTGCTTGGCAGGACGACTGGCACGAGTACGTTGGTCGTATTCTTGCTGAGTACCCAAATGAATACGCTTGGTTTGATATGTTCGCTAGAGAACTATGGTCATGACTTCAATCCCAACAAGAGATCCATCAAAGGGACCTACGCTAGAGCCATAGGGGCTGAATGCCGACTGCCATCTTCAGGCTCTTCCATGAAAGTTCCGTTGCTATTGCTCTGGTCACAATTCTAATACTCCTCACTCCTGTTAGAATAGTCGCAATTAGCAGGGAACTTAAAGGTTATTCATAATAACATAAATATAGTAAAATTAAAGCCTTTAATTTATATTAATTAATTATATAATAATTCCTTAATATATA
>AZGY01000024.1:1481-55256 GCA_001636675.1 Moelleriella libera RCEF 2490
ATAATATTATATATATTATTAAATTATATATATTAATACTTTATTATAAATATTAGTTTAATATAAGGCATTAGCTGTGTTTTTAATGCTATAATTAATATATAAATAGTATTATTATATAATAATAATATTTATAGCCTTAATATTATATAGCTTTATTAAATATATTATGCGGCTATATTATTTATAATTTTATAATTAATATACATGAAAATCTAGGATATATTTTTGCTAATAAAGTCTAAGGAAAAATACCTCTATTACTTTAGGCTTAGTCTGGGTTTATATGTTTAAAATCAGGGTCTACGTGTTTACTTACTCCTTACCTTTCCCTTTCCCTTTCCTTTTTTTTTGTCTCTTTCCTTTTTTTGGAGAATAGAATTCATTAAAGTTCATAGAGTTTATAATATCCATAGAATTTACAATATTCATCGAATTCCAGAATTCGGCAGCAGCTGTACTAATGCAACGAAACGGTCCGTGAGGCCCGAGAATTCTGTTATCGATTGTCATTTTATCTTGCGCCGCTATAGCAATGAAAAGCCTGGCTGCGTTCGCACATCGAGACTCTCCTTGCTGTGGATGAACAAAGCAAAGCGACATGCACCAGCTTTCTTCCACATCCGTTCCCCGTTTCCCTCGATGATCCCCCCCACCTCTTTTGGGGCCATGTGTGTATCGATCGAATGACACGCATTGCTTTGACGACAACGACAGCCCAATTTTGATGGCCGCTCGCCGCCTGGTTTGTTGGGGGAGGGGGAGGGGGAGGGGGGCCTGCCAAACCAGTGCCACTCACGCCGACGTTGTGCTCCATCAGTTTCGGTTTAGATCCATCATCATGAGCTCGTTGACTTCCAGCCCGTCCATGTAGAGCAGCCCCACGACCCTTCATCCTCCGGGGCCAAGTCAGAGACCCATGCGCCAGTCACCCTCGTCAGATCCAGTCCCGCGCTCAGAAGCATGTCGATGAACCAGGGTCCATCTTCCAGAAATTTGTCCATGAACCGCCAGTCATTCAACTGGCACCACTGCTCCATCTTCAGCTGCTGACCTCGAACCTTCATCTCTCGCAGTGCCCAAGTGAGGAACCCGTCGTAACGAGCTACTTGCGCTTTCGAGCCAAGCGCAGCGTAGCCCATATACGATGCCGCCAAGTCCATAAACAGCCGCGGCAGACTCAGCACTCGTGCACCTTTGATGCCTTGACCGCTGTCGCTGTGGTCTTGTTCGTCCAAGTCGGTGATTCGGACGCACCGCGACACGCCGTCTCGGGTGCGAATGCCCAGCTCGTCTGGCGGGCTTGGAGAGACGTAGATACTCAGAGCCTTGGCCCACGCTTTGACTATCCTGACAGCCTCCGGTGCACAGCTAATGGTGACGCATGATGGTGCACAGTTGGTGAAACCGTAATAGGTCAGGGCTGTCAGTCCGCCCACCATGAAATGGAGATGCGGGAACTTTTCGTCCAGGAAAGCCACAATCTCTTGCACGTTTTCCGGGGAGAGAGGCTCCTCCACTGGCGGCGTTTCATCAGAATGACGCTTCACGATTCTGGGACTTTGCAGCGTTTGGAAAGTGTTATTGCTTTGCAAGTCAGCGACCATTGGACGTGAAAGTGTCTTGCGCATCGTGCATCTTGGATTTTGAGATGCTGCTTCGATGAGCAATGTCGTTTTGATCGACCAGATCGAGGCGTCCTCCTCAATTTCCAGGCGCAATTTGCTGGGAGCAGCTCGGACGAGGGCTGCTGTTGAGAGGGAATGCCTCGGATCGTGCTTATAGGGCATTCCAAATCGGCTGCATGGCGCTGCTCGTGCAGGCAACCTGCTCCGCGTAAGAAATGAGGTTATCCTTGCTCGAAGCTTCATTTTGAAAATTCTTGGGATTTTTGGGTCAAGTGTTGTATCAATGCTCCTATGGCATCCGCGCGCCGAACGTGGATGGGACGAAAATTTAAGCAAACAATCTCGGTTGGAGGGTAGGACGTTGCAAAAGGAAAATGCCGAGGCAGCTTTCTCATCTTCATCGTAGCTCGATCCGGTTGCTGAGAAGGCATGAAGTAACTACTGATCCATTGATATTCGCGTTGCAAATTCATTGATCCGCGCAGCAGTTAGTCCAAGTCACCCGTACGCGTCAGAGGGGCAACGAGAAGATATCCGCCATCTCGTAGAAGGATCCTGTTGTCGCAGATAATCTCTGTACTGCGAGAATCGCGCCGTTTTCACGCAAACGCCAGCGGAGAAATGCTCTTTGCAGTGTACATGCAACCGGCCTTTTCACCAGTTGATCCTAGTTGACTCCAACGCCTTTGTAATCTTACATTGTACAGTCGCTTGCGAGACTATTTGGTGTCTAGTGAATCATCCTCATAACTCCTCTTCAATGTTCATTTGATCGCCATTGGCTTGGCCAGACTGGCCCTCCTTCTTGGGCATCGTCGCTTCCTTGTCAATCATTTGCCTGGATACGGCGACAATGTTGTCCTCGATCAACTCCTGACCAACATCCTCCAGATGTTTCTTTGGGTCTAATTTGCCCACGTAACGCGTCTTTAGCTGATCTTTCGTGAGCTCTGTCTCCTCCTTCACCCGCTTCTCGTATCCATCAGCTAAGCTGACCAATCTTTGTAGTCGCTCCTTATTCTTGTCGCCTTCCAATCTGAAGTCATTCATCTCCAGTGCTTCGGTCCAAACGTGCTTGTGGAGGTTCATCAACATGTTCTCCTCGAGAGCCGTTTTCCGGTAGTTGATAGCAATTGAGTAGTAGTGCCGGTTCAAGCCGTGGATCAATGCCTGAATGGAAGGTTTGTTCAAGTGGCCCAAGTTGCTTGTGCTCTGACGCGGTTCTTGGCCCATCATCAAAAGCTGGGGGTTGATCAGGCGGAAGGCATCAATCACCACTTTGCCTTTCACAGACTGAATGGGATCCACAACGACCGCCACGGCTCTCGGGTTGAGCTGCTCAAATGATTGTTGGGTGTTGATGTCGACGGATGAGAGCCAGCACCCAAATCCGGGATGCGAGTGATACCACCCAACGACGGACTCTGGTCTAAGATTGTGTTGTCGTCAGTCAGCGCAAGTCACTGGGGTTCAAGAGGCATCTGCCACAAACCTGCCGGTCTGCCGCAGCATGTCCATCATCTTCGTCTGGAAAACGGGATCGACTGCCTCAACGCTGACGCCTGTACCACTTTGAGGCATCGCGAATACGTCCATGACTTTGACTGTGAAATCGTCCACGAATTCCCCCAGCATCAAGCCCATGACTTCCATTGGCACACCGGCTCGTCCATGTCGCAGCATCTTGAGCAGTGCCAACGACGAGATGTAGACGGTTTCGGAATTGTCGATGAGATTTGTGTTGTCCTGATAGCTCCTCAAAGTAGATTAGCCAATCGCCGCCCTACAGAAGCATGTAAATTGAGCTGAGCTTGAAGCTTATTCTTACTGTACCATGGGCAGCACCTCCGAGACTCATGTTTCCATTACCGAGCAGGCTCCTAAACCTATCCATGACTGGGAAACACAAGACCACGTTTAACCTCAGGTTTTGATGACGAATAAACTTTGATGACGAATAAACTTTGAAGGTCCAGATGGTGATTGGCCCTCAACGTAGGGTGTTGTATGCCGGGATGCGGTGGTGTTGGCACAAGCTTGTCGCTCGTTGACGACAGCAGCTGGCAGCCTGGTGAAAGTCCCAAGCTGAATGATACGGTCACGTGAGGTCCGCCAACCTGGGCTCGTGTGCCCAGCTTGAATTGGCGCCGAGGACATTGCACCGCATGTATCCGCCGCTCCCCACTCAGCGCAACTCGGGGGGAAGGGGATGGTGACAATACGCTGTAACTTTAATCCGCTCTAGCTCGCAACCTGGCGCGGGTGTGTAAGGCAAAGAAACTCGACCCTCGTTGTCGCGCTCGACCTTATGTTCACCGATTTCCACCTCATTGCGCCCTACAAGGAAGCTTTTTCCATAGAGGGAAATCCTCTAGCTCCTGCGTTCACCAAGAAAGCGACTCTGAGCCTCGAAAGCCAACACCACGGCAAAGCCGACTTTCGCAATGGGAGACGCCGTTAAGCCTCAGCTTGGCTCAGTAGCCCTCAACGAGTCCTCACCGAGAAAAGTTGCATATTTCTATGACTCGGATATCGGGAATTATGCCTACGTTACTGGACATCCCATGAAGCCCCATCGGATTCGCCTTGCACATAGCTTGATCATGCAGTATAATTTGTATCAGAAGATGGAGATTTATGTTAGTCTGTCTACTGTGCTTGAGTACAGGCGCAGGAAAACTACCAGCAGATTTTACTAATCCTCTTGCAGCGGGCCAAACCTGCCAGTCGAGGCGAGATGACGCAATTCCACACCGACGATTACATTGATTTCCTCCAAAAAGTCACACCTGACAATATGGACAGCTACATGCGCGAGCAGGGCAAGTATAATGTTGGCGACGATTGTCCAGTCTTTGACGGACTCTTCGAATTCTGCGGAATAAGTGCCGGTGGAAGTATGGAGGGTGCTGCCCGACTCAACAGGCAAAAGTGCGACATTGCCGTCAATTGGGCGGGTGGATTGCACCACGCCAAAAAGTGCGAAGCCAGCGGTTTCTGTTATGTCAATGGTGAGCTTGCATGGTTCGTTTTGCTACCTTTTACTTAGCCTTCTCACATTCTGGGCACAGACATTGTTTTGGGAATTCTGGAATTGCTACGATTCATGAAGCGTGTGCTTTACATCGACATCGACGTCCACCACGGTGATGGTGTTGAGGAAGCCTTTTACACTACGGATCGTGTCATGACAGTTTCGTTTCACAAGTATGGTGAATACTTCCCCGGAACCGGCGAATTAAGGGACATTGGCATCGGCCAAGGCAAAAATTACTCTGTCAACTTCCCATTACGCGATGGCATAACAGACGAATCATACAAATCTATCTTCGAGCCCGTCATTGAAAATGTCATGAAATACTACCAGCCCGATGCCGTTGTTCTTCAGTGTGGAGGAGACAGCCTATCTGGCGACCGGCTAGGCTGCTTCAATTTGAGCATGGACGGGCACGCTAATTGCGTGAGCTACGTGAAAAGCTTTGGCCTTCCGACACTCGTTCTAGGAGGTGGTGGCTACACGATGAGAAATGTTGCACGGACTTGGGCATTCGAGACTGGCGTATTGGTCGGGCAAGACATGGACAGGAGCCTACCGTACAATGAATACTACGAAGTAAGCCGTCACCTATCAGTCAATTCTCAAACTTGCTTGCTAATCACCCTGGAAGTACTACGCTCCTGATTTCGAGCTCAACGTGCGATCATCTAATATGGAAAACTCCAACAGCAGAGAGTATCTAGACAAGATCACAGCAGCCGTGATTGATAACCTTCGTCAAACCGGGTCGGCGCCGTCCGTCCAGATGCAAGACGTGCCGCGCAAGCCTTTCGGTGGTATGACAGACGAGGAAGAAGCCGAATTGGACGACCTGGATGAGGACGAGAACAAAGATGTGCGGATGACCGAGCACCGATGGGACAAGCAAATAGAGAATGGCGCCGAGTTCGAACCCAGCGAAGATGATGAGATGGCATCAGCCAACGGCGCGACCCGGACCAATGGGAAAAAGCGCAATTTCACAGACTTCAAAGCGCAAGATGAAGCTACGCGATCAACGAACATATCGCCGCAGCATGCGCTAGCTAGTAACGGCAAGGACGAGACAGGATCCGATGCGAATGATGATACCATCGAGGACATCGGCACTACAGAGGGTCAAGAGAAGACGGAGCCAGTGGAGGGAGACAAAGAGGATGCAGCTGAGAAGCCCCAGGTTGACGCTGATGGCGATGTTGGCATGGCTGACGTTGTTGCCAGTGATGAAGCCAACATCAAAAAGGAAGAAGTGGAGGCAGTGTCTGTGACAAAGCCAGATGAGGATACAGAGAAGACGTTAGAGGAAAAGCCCCCCGCCTTGAAGGCTGTGAAAGACAGTGCTGATGCGGGTGCAAACCAAGAGAGTGTCGCTGAGGACACGGCCGCTGCCAAGGATGTCGATAAGCCTGTTGAGACAGAAGACAAGCAGCCAGCCCCTGAGGCCATGGAAGTCGATGTGAAGGAAAAACTTGACGAGAGAGCCGATGATAAGGATGTCTCATAGGCACACAACCGTTTGCGGTTGCGGCGAAGACCGTTTTGGCCAAGTGTCAGACGAAGACAGCCGCTCTTACACCGATGAGGGGATTATCCACGGCGCAAACATGTCACCAATTCGCCGGAACAAATGGGAGGTGAGGCGTAAGTGGAGTTTAGGATATTGGTATGGCTGACAAGCTAAAATCTTGGTGTTTCCGTGAAGCGGCATTTTTCTTCTTTTTCTATTTTTTTTTTTTTTGTACTGCTACTTCCTTGGTTATGGAAGTCGACGTGACCAACCGGGTCTCTCTTCCGTGGGAACCTGGCCTATAGTTCTTATACGGGGAAAGACATGACAATGTTGAAAGGTTGGCTAGACTGAGCGTTTGTCGGTTAATTGAGTCTTCTTAATGACCACGAGTTGCAGGTCCCATCGACCACCTCACTCCTGTACAAAGCCCCATGTAGTGATCCTTACCCGTTGACGATTTCATAACTGGGGCTGGCATGAAAGCGCGTGGCATGTGGCGCTTGCCCAAGCTGAACTAATGTTAGTCTAACCGCGGGCTCCACCTTATTTTTTTCTTCTCCAGATGCGTGTCGCACGCGGGGTCCCAAAAGTTAGTTCACACGTGCAATTCACCACAAAGCTTTACTGCACTCCCGTTTATGATAGATGTGCTTGAACTGGTTCATACACTCTTCAGTTTCGTTGATGTAACCTTTGTTTCGCGGAAATCTTTCTGCTTGAATGCGGCAATGGGGACGCTCAGATTCGCTCACTTCAACATACGTCATTCTCGATCGCGCTTGTGCCGACAGATCTAGCAATCCGCGGACGGACTCGAATCGGGGTTTTGGCTGACAAGTTCGCCAACAAAACCATGCCGGTCACAGCGGTATCTGCCGCCAGCGGTAGCGGCGGCGTCGTCGACGACGCCAAGCTGGCCGTCTGGAAAGAGGCGCTCTACGAGCGATGTCGAGAGGCCTTCCCCGAGAACGACATGTTCTCGCAGGATGACCTATTGCGGCTGGACGTCGTCCCGAACAGAGACCTCATGCTGCTGGCTAAAGTGGTGCAATCTCTCAGCAATGACAAGCTTCTCATTACCATGAGAGAAGCCAGCGGACAGGTTCTTTGGAAATGGAGAGACGCACAAGAAGCTCACAAGTGAGTGCGATATTCTCTCAGCATGGTAGTTGTCGTGAAAACTCGGAGCTGTGCTGACCAGGCCGGATACAGGTACAAACAATGCTCAACCGATGAACAAGTCATGGTGTATTCACTCATCGACGACTCCGGCGGTGACGGAATATGGTCGCAAACGCTGCAAAAGCGGCTCAACATGCACGATTCCGTGCTGAAGAACGCCCTCAAGCAACTTCAGGCCAAGGGCCTCATCGCGCCCTTCAAAAACGTCGAGCACCCCAATAAAAAGATGTTCATCAAAGCATCCATCAGACCGAGCGACCGCGCCACGGGAGGACCGTGGTACACAGACCAGAACCTCGACGAGGCCTTCATCGAGGAACTGCTGCGCGTCGTGTTCGATCTCGTCAAGCAGTCGAGCGGATACCGCAGCAGGCACGGTGGCGCGCCGGCGAGGAGCCAAGTGCCTAAGAAGGGCGTTGTCAAGGGCGGCACCACCCCGGACAAGGGCAAGAAGCGAGGCGCCACTGAAATGAGCAAATCGCCAGCCAAAGCCGCCAAGACCTCACTCGGCGCCTCCACGACAACGACGCCCAAGAAGGAAGCGGCCATGTTGCCATTACCTGCTGGGTTCACCGGATACCTCACAGTGAGAGATATCGCACGTCTCCTCTCCAACAGTGGCATCACCAACAACACGATTCTGACGGAGAGCGACGTCAAGAAACTCGTCGATGTGCTTGTGTGGGATAACCTCATCGAACCCATCAAGATAGCTGGAAAGGTAGGATACCGTGTATCACGAGTGGCGAAGCAGTCGACCGAGAGCTGGGCGGGGCGGGAAGATCCCACTGGCAGGGACGGTGGCCCGGAGCCGTACATAAGCCCCTACACAGAAGCACCCTGCGGGAAATGTCCTGTCTTTGATCTCTGTGAGGAAGGCGGTCCCGTTGGCCCCAGTAATTGTGAATATTTCAAAAGATGGCTAGGCAAAGACCTGGACTAGGACGATTTGCCAAAAGGCGGTGATTTGAAGTGGGCGGTTGGCTTCTTTTACACAAGGCGAGGGCCTGCTGCTATATGACGCATCTGAGCAGAACTTCTATCAGGCTTGGAAGGATTCGGAATGCATGATCTCGGAGTTATGTGGTACTTGGGAAGGCGATCATATGTTCGCGTTGATACCTCATCACCTCGATTAATGATGGGCATAGCATGGCTGTGGCGCTTCAGTTGAAAGTCTTCGGCTTTTCCGTTGACGCTGAGTTGAAATACATCCAAGCTTTTGATAATCACAATTCCAGTCGCGGCACAATAGCTCACCTAGTCGCGAAGCTTCAGCAGCAGAATGCGCAAGATTAAAGAGTCGCCGTATCCTGACAATGGCCCGTTTCGAGCCAGACGTCAGGACAGAGCAAAGAAATCTATTGATTGGACGACGCAATTAATGCGTCTGGTGTTGTGTGTAACATCATGAATTGCGCAGTAGATACAGGCCGTTGCATCGCACTCGTCAAGTTTCCCTTTCCCGCACCATCAAATTCAAGGCTAATGAACATTTTACAACTCGCCAGACTTGACGATAGTAGGACGTTTGTCATAATTGACGGTGCCGGCCTTGGACCCGGTAGCTTCAATGGCCTTGACGACCTTCATGGACTCCTCATCAGCAACCTCACCAAAGACCACGTGGCGGCCGTTCAGCCAGTCAGTTCCCACGGTGGTGATGAAGAATTGTGAGCCATTACTATTTAACATCTCCTTAGCGGACTCCATCATGATGTTGACGGACCTAACTTACGTGTTGCGACCAGAATTGGCCATGGAAAGAAGGCCGGGCTTATCGTGGTTCAATTTGAAGTTCTCGTCGGCGAACTTGTCTCCGTAAATCGATTTACCTCCTGTACCCTGTACGATTTGATGAGTCAATATTTCCGTTCGCTCGGATCATATGCCATCGGGGTCGTCTTACGTTGCCACGGGTGAAGTCGCCCCCTTGGAGCATAAAGTCGGGAATGATGCGGTGAAAAGACGAGCCCTGGTAGCCAAAGCCCTTTTCCCCAGTGCAAAGAGCACGAAAATTCTCTGCAGTCTTTGGGACAACGTCGTCGAATAGGTTGAAGGCAATGCGACCGCTTTGGTCTAGTGCACAGAATCATTAGCTTTCCAGCTTTGCACTTCAAGATGTGACCAGGGTCGTTGTCAAGGCGTAGGGGTGTTAAGAGTGGGCACAGTGGTTTCGCAGGTTTCGCAGAGCATTCCAATACGATTGCAGTCGACTTAAAGCCGTCAGGGGGGCGTAAATCATGCGGCGGCGCCAATACATACCCTTCACAGTGCTCGTCACCTTCCCATTCTGCACGACAGGGCCTTGCCAAGTGATATCGAAGAAGCTGTCACCAGCTGTTAGGACTCGATGCTCAAACGTCAAAGAGAGCAAAACAAAATGACAAAAACTTACACCTTCTTAACCATGACTGCAGACGTAACGGAAAAAGCACGCTCGAATTGAAATTTGCCAGAGGCAGAAGCAAGTTGAGGAAGAGAAAAAGATCCTGGCCTGCGGGCGCAAGGGCCGTAGCGGGGTAGGAGGGGTCGAAGAAGTGTTGATCGCATTGTGTGCAGCTGGAGGGGTAAATTGTCAGTTCTGGCAAGTGCAACCAATGAAAGATGCCTTCAACAAAGAGCTGCAGAGGGGCGCCACGGAGCACCTTGGCAGCTTCTGCATGTCGACAAAGAGGTTGGGGAAGTAGCTTCCGGCGGAAAAATGTAATTGGCCGGGCAAAAAGGAGAAGGTAATCGATTTGCAAGTTGCTG
This sequence comes from Moelleriella libera RCEF 2490, assembly GCA_001636675.1. Classification (NCBI taxonomy): domain Eukaryota; kingdom Fungi; phylum Ascomycota; class Sordariomycetes; order Hypocreales; family Clavicipitaceae; genus Moelleriella; species Moelleriella libera. The sequence goes on from AZGY01000024.1 coordinate 11,593, forward strand.
TGGCAGACACTCGTCTGCCAGAAATCGTCACGTAGGCTTGTCTTGACATTCGGGCAGCCAGATGCAACGGCTCAGCTGCACATAGAAACCCTTTGCCGTCGACAAAGAGCGTGGACGACAGCGTCAGCCGCCGAGTGCTGCGCTGCGGACAGAGATCCCGTCCGCAACCCCACGCTCCTGCGGCTTCACAACCGCTGCAATGTGAGAAGGACGTAAGCTACTGTAGCTTGGAGCACCTGCCAAGGGTTCAGTGGAGACGTGTTGCGGCGGCTTTCGCTCTGTCATCGAGTCCGCCTGGCAAGTCACCGCACCACCCAATTGCGACGAGCGGCCCCGGCAGTGCCAAAGAAAATGACGGGCATGTATATTGAAGATGTCCGCGCATTGTGCGATGACTGTAGAGGAGGCTGAACGCGTAGCTCCGACAGCACCAGCTGGGACGATTCGGTGATGCAGATGGCCGAACCAACAGAGAGACCAAATGATGGCATGCGAGAGAGATGCAGATGCAGCTGTAGGCCAAAATTGTGACCCATATCGCACAAGACCGAGAATGAGAACGTGGAAGCTTACCTATGATAGCAACCTTCCCAATACGTTGCGATAATGGCAGTCAAAGTCAAAGAGCGACTGATGATTCGGAAGAGTCTCAATAGGTGTCTGACGTTAAACAGTTCCTGCTGGACTTAAGAGGACCGAAAAAGTTTTGGGGCCCCAGGAGCAAGCTGCCGGGCCTCAGGTAACCACCATCCCCCCGGAAATTACCATGCGTCATTGCTGGGTACGACGCAGGTTCGTGCGGTACTTTGTTTGGCGTGGCGGCATATTGGAAAAATTCCCGTCGGAGAAGACAAGGGAAGACAGGGTGAAATCCTGCATAACTTCGGCTCCCAGAACGAGAGTTTAATACGAAGAAAAGAAAATTGTATGTCTGTTGGGAACCATGTTCCTTGGTCGGCAACTTACACAAAAGTCCAATTCCGGCGTGCCCTTTCTTGCGTATCACGTGATGCCCCCTGACCTACAGTGAAGGGAACTGCCGGTGGGGATATCACAGCCGAAGTGACCAGCTGTTCGGCTTGGCTTGACTTCATGTTCTGTAACAAGGGCGCGCGGTCTGAGCAGGCGACAATTCGTCCACTTTCGAGTGCAGTACGGCCTGTCGTCAACGCAGCTATACCAGACCGCCAATTAGTTGTCTCTGAACCATCTTCACGCCGCGATGGATTTCAACGATCTCAAAAGCACGGTGTCCAACCTCACCTTGTATGACCTCAAGGCGGGCTTCAGGAAAGCCCAAAATGGTATGAGATGTCTTTTCCGCTCAAGCGACTGGCATCTGACAGGAAATTGCTAGCGGTCATGAATTACACAGAAATGGAGGCGAAGGTAAGGCTTCATGGACGCCGGACAATTGATCGCAAGACTGATTTAATCTTGCCAGGTGCGAGAAGCGACAAACAATGAGCCATGGGGTGCCTCGACGACATTGATGCAGGAGATCGCCAATGGCACATTTAGCTAGTGAGAACACTTGGACACGCAATGATATCATACAGCTAATCAAATTCAGTGGCACCCTGAATGAAATCATGCCCATGATTTATCGTCGATTCACGGAAAAGGCAGCCGAGGAGTGGAGACAGATCTATAAGGCTCTTCAGCTTCTTGAATTCCTGATAAAACATGGCTCTGAGCGTGTTGTTGATGATGCTCGCGGCCATATAACACTTCTAAAAATGTTACGGCAGTTTCACTTCATAGACCAGAGTGGCAAGGATCAGGGCATCAACGTGCGAAACCGAGCCAAGGAGCTCGCTGAGCTTCTGGGGGACGTCGAGCGAATACGATCTGAACGAAAGAAAGCACGGGCTACGAAGAACAAGTACACTGGCGTCGAAGGCGGTGCGACGTTTGGTAGTGGCTTTTCGGGCGGAAGTGGAAGTCGGTATGGGGGTTTCGGCAGTGAACAGGCAAACTTCGGCGGCTACTCTGGAGGCGTCTATGGTGACGGGGGCGGCTTCGGCGGCGAGACTGATGGATACCGCGAATCTGGCGGCGGGGCGAGTCGATCTGATCAATTCGAAGAGTATGACGAATTTGACGAGGCAGAGCGGCCATCCGGCTCATCCCGACCTACTCGCAGAACGGAGCGAGCCTCGACAAAGAAGGCGGCTGCGACAGCAGCAGAACCAATAAAGAAAAAGGAGCCCGAGGTGGATCTGTTCTCGTTTGATGAGCCTGTCCAGACTACGAGCTCTGCAACCCTGCCACCCATTCAAAGCTCTGGTCTGACCGAGTTGGCGGGGCATCCCACCGACGGAAGTGCTGTCAACGACGACGATGAATTTGATGATTTCCAATCGGCCACTCCCGCACCCGCCGTCCAGAATCCGTCTGCGCCTCTCACGTCTCTGGCATCCTCGACGGCTCACTTTGTGGCGCCAAAGCCAGTGTCAGCCCCCCAAACTGCCAACTTGAGTCAAATGGTCAATACGTCATCCATTTCGCCGAGCCCAAGCTCCAATACCACACCAGCAGTCAACTATTCTGCATTCTCAGTCCCGTCTGTGCAGGCCCAAACGTCAAAACCCAGCGGCTTTCCATCATCCGGCCCAAACTACTTCGGTGGTATTCAGGCCCAGCAATCCACACCTACCACACCAGCTGGCATGGGGTCGGCATCCAGCATGTCGTCCAGTCAACCAACAACAATGGCAAACATGAAGCCTGTGACAAGCCCCAATTCAAAGCCAGCTGCAGCCGGCGGCGATGCTTTTGGGGCCTTGTGGGGTAAAGCCAGCGGCGGCATAAAAAAACAGGAAAAATCGACCAGCGGCCCGGCCTTGGGTCAGCTTGCGAAGGAGAAGAGCAGTGCTGGCATCTGGGGGGCACCGGCATCAGGGCCTCAGCCTAGCTTCGGCGGGGCTTCAGCTGGAAACAGCGGCTCTGCATCGGGCGATCTACTCGGCTGAGCCGGCGGCGATGTATCCTTGGGTGACAGGTGCGAGTAGTTCAGGCATGCAAAAAGCGGTTACCGGGCATGACATGAGTATTGGCGCAGCGTGTGCGATTGTCGTCCAAGCCAGCCCGGTTTGAATGACAACGCGGCTCACTTTTTGGGGCCGCCTGTCGCAGCGCTTGCAGGGGAAAAGGCGAATATGTTTGAAAGTGGAATGCTAGACAGGCGAAACGGCGTATGAAATTGAATTCGACTGCCTCTGTACTACAAAGATGTGGAGACTACTTATGTTTCTGCTCACGAGCTGGCAAGATCAGTCGATTCAGCTCGCCTCGAAGCATGACTTGGCCGTGTGCGACTGACCGGCAAATTGGGTTTCATCCAGTCGTTGAGATTTTGCCGTTGGCTCAGTGCATGGCCATCCATGCTCCTGTCATTTGGCCAGAGGGCGCGGCAACAGCCCAAGTCAAGGCGCGACAAGCGTAAGGTGAGCGGATCACGGCAGACCTACAACATGGGTGAGAGCCCCTTCCGGCGCCTCGACATCCTGGACGAACAAAAGGAGCCACATTGGTGATGCATCGCTAATAAGCGCCGGGTGAGGCGTGAGGTGACCGGATCACGGCAGACCTACAACATGGGTGAGAGCCCCTTTCGGCGCCTCGACATCCTGGACGAGCGAAAGGGAGCCACATTGGTGATGCATGGCTAATAAGCGCCGGGTGAGTTGCGCCTCTTCTTGGTGGCAGGTGATTGGTGGGGGCGGCGCTTGCCCACACAAGCCACCGTTGCAGACGTCGCATCAACGGCTTACAACGGCGAGCTTGAATGGCAAACGAGTTGTCGTACCGGTTGCCAAGTACGCGACGATGGGAAAGGATCCAAGTTCATACCTGAAACGGGATCTCTTCGTGTCGTTTGATGAGGCGACTTTGCATGCATAGCTATGGCTGTAAGGTCTTGATCATTTATTTCTAGACGGCGCATCCCAGATCAGCAGCCGGGCCAGGATGCTTTATATAAAGAGACCTTCTCTTGGAGTCTCGATGTATTCTTTGTCATCCTTCTATTCAAGGCGATAGAGCATTGAACTCGATCGATCATCGGCCTCTCTTTTCTGGTTCTCCTCTCCTTATTCTTGTTGGCCTGGTACATTCTTTTCAAATTGGTCGACAACGTACCTCAGCATTGTTTGACCTTTCATTTTGGCACGATTGTCTCCAGGTTCATTTCGCGGATTCTGTTCAGAGAAGGTTCCTCGACAGACTCAACGAAGAGACTTCGTCTCTCTTTCTCTCTGCTCGCGAACGAAAACCAGTCACTTGCCCGCATTGCCCTTACTTTTGCCATCTACTCGATCTATCCAACCGTTACCGACTGCCGGACCCTCGCCCATTTTCAAGATTCAGTCTTTTCCTTCATTGCTGGCCGCCGTGCCGATCTACTCTAAGCGTTTCCCGCTTCGCACGGCCGCGGGTGATTCTCGACCTCGACTTTCGCTACAGATACCTGGAAACACTCGTCCTTGCTGCAAAATGCCGTCCCTACCCGCTCATGGTGCCTTGGGCATGACTTTCACGGCCATGCGTGCCCTGCAGGCCATCTCACTCATTACGGTCATTGGTTTGACTTCCAACTTCATCGCGGAGATGGTGACTGCCAATTACGTGCCTCCGTCTGCACTCGTGGGCACCCTGGTTGTCGTAAGTACATGCAGAGCGTGACAACATGGAGGGAGAGTTGTTGGCTTACAATCGGTCACTCAGGCTTGTATCGCCGTAGTTTACACCATCATCACATACATCCTGTACTGGGATTCGATGCTACCTCTGTTGATTTCGACGGCCGCGGATGGCACTTGTCTCGTGGCTACCATTGTCGTGGCGTGCGTTGTCGGCCGTCCGGTCAGTTACTTGTCTTGCTCAGCCCTTCCCGACGGCGGCAATACGGCCAACTTCATCCATTCACTGTTCATGAACCTCTCACGCAAGAACTACTTCGAGTGGGTCGACGCGGACAAGGCGACTTGTTTCGAGGTCAAGGCCGTCTGGGGGTTCAGCATCGGCCTCTGCGTGCTCTACTTCATGTCGTCGATCACGTCGGCCTGCCTCTGGAAGCGCATCAAGGGCGGCAGCGACAGGCCACCACCGCCCAAGGATCTCGCCTGAGGATACGGCCGTGGGGATCCGCCGGGGAAACCGAGAGCAGCGCCGTCGGCTCCGTCAAAGACACACAAGGCCAGGAGCCTTGGCACAGTGGCACTGGTCGAAAAGGAGATGCGGCATTACGACAGCGATTCGACAGATGATCACGTCAGCATGAACCTTGCCTATCCCTGTCGTGAGCCTAATAAGCACGCTCCGTTTCCTGCGCCGCGACCCACGGCGATGCCCTCCGAGCACAGAATCCGTACCGGATCATCACCGCCTCAGCCGATTAGGACGATTCCACCGTTGCCACGTGTGCCTGCTACGCTGCCTATAACAAGAAAGCCAGTAGGCTTAGGACTGGTGCTGCCGCCCGTTGTCAAGTCCAAACGCAAGACCATCCTGGAACGAATTGACGGGTGGTGGGATCTGGGACTACTGGAGAGGAGGCAAACTCTTCTCGGCAAGCATCGATAATGGGATGCACGTCATCATTGGAACTTTCCTTCTTTGTCTACGATTCGCTTGATGCGTCTGGGCTGTGGTGTCTTTTACGTACAACGCTTGATTGGGGATGTTATTTTGTTTTGGAGCTGCGTAGAAGGACGCTCGATGTAATATGGCAGTACCATTCGGGCGCGGACAGAATTTATCTTGTTTGCTTGCTGAAGTGAATCTGAGCCTTGGCCATCTTCAATCCATCTTGCTACTGATGTGACAAGCATGCACAAGTCAATCCTCCCCATCCAGAGGTCTCGACCGCAAATCCTGCAGTCATTCCTGCCTGGTCGTTCGTTGATCGCAGCCCGCGGCCCGACCGGGTCCTTGGAAGGATGCGACTATGCAGAGCAGAGCAGAGCAGAGCAGGCGCAGAACTGAGTTTCAAGACGTGTGACAAGTCATTACATTCTGTGCACGGCAAGCTGACATGGTGACAGGCGAGCGTGGATGGTGTCGGGCTGACTCGGCTGACCGCCCAGCATGTCGAGTCGGGAAGGTGATGAGCGCTGACAAATGAGGGGCCGTTGCTGCCTCGAGGCGTTCCCGTTGGCTGGTTGGCTGGTTGGACGCCGAAGAGCCGGGGGGGTCGCCGTCCCCGTTGTGGGTGGTGGCAGTGGTGGTGGTGGTAGTGGCTGTTCCTTCGGCCTGGGAAGCTGCAGAGACCAGAACAGTGTGGCAGCCCTCGCTCGGCACTCCTTCTTAGTTGCAGGTGTGTGCCGCCCGCGGTTTAAAAAGGTCATTGTGCGCAATAGATCTCCCCGTATCGCGGGAGGAAGAAATCAAAGACTCAAAATGACCACGACAACTTCTACCATGTCTCTGTTCAGACAGCTCATGTCGACGAGCAAGACCCGCTCGTCGGGCGGCTGCTGGACATGCCGAGTGAGGCGCAAGAAGTGTGCTGAGAACCGGCCTGAGTGCGACACCTGCCGGGCTCTCGAAATCACCTGCTTCTTCCAGGATGACAAGCCGGACTGGATGGACGGCGGGCCCCGACAGAAGGAGATGGCCGAGAGAATCAAGGCGCAGGTCAAGAGGCAGGCCAGCCAGCGGAGAGACCGCAAGTATCTCGAGATCCTCGAAGTCGGTACTCAGCAGGTCACACTCAGCGACCCCGAGGACTCGTCGGCCACGGGCATGGGCCGCGGCGCAGATCCCTCTCCTCGCAGCGACGACACCATGACTTCCCCCAAATCCAGCAACACAAATGAATCGCCCCCGGACATCCCTTGGCACACCCAGAAGTTCATCAGGCAAGAGGACGAGGACGGCGCCCCAGATACCGACCTGCATTTCCTGATGATCTATCTCGACTACGTCTTCCCTTACTTGTTTCCGCACTACCGCCCCCCCGTGCTGTCCGGCGGCCGCGGCTGGATACTGGAGATTCTACAGGGTAACAAGTCCGTCTACCATACGGCCATATCCCTGGCCAGCTCATTCTTTGCCATTGTCCTGGCGAATGGCGAACAGGCCCATGCCTCGTGTACGCAGCGAGTGGTGGACAGACTGGAGAGCCAACTCGAGCTCGGTCTCAAGGAGCTGCAAAAGGAGATGTGTGCCCTCAATGCCAGCAAGAACGGCTTCGACAGGCGGAGAGGCCTCATCGTGATGCAGAGCATCGTGCAGATGCTCTTCTTCGAAGTCGCCACCTCGAACAAGGACAACTGGCGCCTGCACTTGGACGCAGCCATTGCTCTGTTCATTCAGATCCTCCCCAGCCCTGACGAGTGGACAGAAACTCTGCACGGGATGTACACACCAAAATGGCCACCGCCCGAGTTCGGCGTCAGGCGCCCCTGGAGCACAGCTCAGGCGGCCTTGCGTTTCTTCACAGCGACACTGCTATATCTTGACATCATTTCCAGCGTGACTCTCAGCAGCGCGCCTCGACTGGAACAGTATCAGGCCAAGGTGATGCCCCATTGCGCCAAGTTCCAACGAAGCATCGAGCCCGTGCCTGCAGGCCCGTTGAGCATGGACGAGTTCTTCGGCCTGCCCAACTGGATCATACAACTTCTCGGCAATGTGGCTGCTCTCGATTCATGGAAGAGATGTCAGAAACAGCTGGGCACCTTGTCCAACGACGAATTGGTTTCTCGTGGCAAAGTCCTCTCAGACGGGATCAAGGCTGGGATCGAGATTCTGGAGCAGAACCCCGAGATGCACGCCCCACCGCAGCCAGTCTTTCAACTCCTCGTGGCAGATCCAGTGACGGGGACGCAGGCAGAGGAGCAACCCTCGTTTCAAATGATCTGGTTGCTGGCAACGCTCAGCTACCTCAACGTCGTCGTTTCGGGTTGGCAGCCGTCTAGCCCGGAGATCCGATGGCCGGTGTCGAAAGCGACACAGCTGCTGTCAAGATTACCCAAGGGCACGTGGCTGCGGGCATTGGCGTGGCCCATGTGCGTCTGTGGATGTCTGTCGCTGCCAGAGGATGAGCAGGTGTACCGGGACCTTGCCTATCGGCTCGGCCCCTTGCAGATCTTTGGGACAATCAAGGAGGCCATGGACGTCATGGAAAAGGTGTGGTCTTTACGCGGGCAGATTGACGAGTCGTGGGACGTCGCTCGATGCCTGAACGTGCTCGGTCACGGCATATTACTGATTTAGGCTTGCTCTGAACTCGCAAGCAATGCCTTTCGGGCTTTCTTCTGCCTCGGAGGCCCCCGCTCCATTCGGATCTTTGATGATGTATGATATAGGGTTACGTGCTGAATGAGGACGAGATTCGGACAAGGTCCGTCCAACTTAATGTACACGTGCTCGGCTGGCTGTGCCTGGCATGGTCCAAGAAGGGCCTCATGCACGGTGCGGCACGGCAGCGTGTCCATGACTGCGGATCTTGGTCGTAGATCATGGCTTGCAGAAGGCTCGGACGGCGGCTGCAGGGCCTGCATAACGCAGAATATTCCCAAAAACTCATACTTCCACGAAAACCATGTCACAACGAGTGCGGGCCTGTACTGCAGATCATGACGAAATGTTCCAGTCGATTCCGAACAGGAGGGCGGCAAGAGTCAAGATGTCAGCCCCGCCGGCGCGCACAGTGCTTCCGCGGCCCTCTTCCTACTCCCGCTTCTTCGCCGCTCCCTTTTCTTTCCCTTTTCCCCACATTATCAACACCCGGCCTTGCATACAGGTTTGTATGTGCGGTGCTCGCAGTACCCTGCCTGCCCTGCGTCCATGGACGGCGAAGACCGCCCCAGTTCCGCCGGGAGCACCAGATCGATGATCCGTTACATCCGCAGTCGCGTCGCCCGGGCCTGCGACCATTGCAAGAAGCGCAAAGTCAAGTGCGACGGCACCCAGCCCTGCGGCCATTGTGTACTTCGAAGACGGTCACAGACCTGTCACTACTCGCCGCAAAAGAGACGACAGTCTGCACGTCGGAGGGACCAAAATGTCCATGGTGATGTTGACGATGCGGGCGGGAGCGGACCTGCTCAGACCTTGGAGACGCATCGAGGGGGTGTTGGCCGCACCGCAACCCCAGTTGATTGCGCAGCTGTTGTTGCGGAGCAGACGACAGAGGATGATACAGATGTGCCACGTGAAGCTCGCTTACTTCGCGACGCACAGGGAAAATTGATATTCGTTGGGGACTGCGCACCGTTGTCCTTCTTCCAATCCGTGCGGCGACTTGTCACGAACCATGTGGAACAGCATGCCTTTGCGCCAGAGAGCAGCCGGTACACGGCGCTCGAAAACGTCCCCGCTGGCTTTCACGCGAGGGAACGGAGGATGGGAAGCCTGGGTCCGTCGGCTGCACCAGATCTGGGTCGGTGCAACTTCGAGAGCGCTGTCAAGGGGTATCTGATGGCCACGACAGGCATCATCGACCTGTTTGACACATCCACCCTGCTCAACGATCTACGGCTGTGGGGGAATCATGGCCGTCAGGCGGATGACTCGGTCTCAACCGTTCACTACCTCGTCCTCGCCATCGGCACGCTGAGTCTGAAAGACCAGGAAGCCTTGTCGCAGGAGTATTTTGAGTACGCTCAAAGCAAAGCCTTTGCCACGTTGAGTACCAATCTGAGCGTTGAGACGATTCAGGCCTTTGCGTTGATCACGCTCTACATGCTGTGCTCGTGTCAGATCAACGGCGCCTTTCTCTTCTTTGGCATCGCGGCACGAGCTGCGTACTCGATAGGCATCCACCGCACCGAGGTCAACGCTCGTTTCGGGCTGGAGCAACATGGCCAACGCGACAGGCTGTGGAAGAGTGTTCGGACAGTGGACCTGTTTCTGAGCATATCCATGGGACGGCCGCCCTCGACGTCGGACGTTGACTGTACCGTGCCCTACAGGAATGTCGATAGCGACGGTAACGAGGCCCTGGATCTCCTGAACGCTTCTGTGCAGGTCTTGCTCATCACCGAGAAAATCGTCGTCGAGGTCTTTTCGCGCCGGAAAATCTCGCTGCAGCTGGCCGAGGGCATCTCGCACCAATTACGAGACTGGTCATTGCGATGGCTTAAGCCGCTCAAGGACATACTTGCCTGCGCAGATGCAAGGAGCCAGGCCGAGATGAGCGGCGCGTGCCAGGCACTGTCCTCTTACTACTACGCGGTGATGCTCGTCTCGAGACCCTTCCTCATGTATGAACTTGTGCTTAGGCTGGCTGACGGCCCAAACGGTGTGTCGATATCGTCGGAGACATCTGGCAAGTCGAAGCTGGCAGATGCCTGCATTGATGCGGCGAGGTTGATGGCATATACCATACTGGACATGATTGATCGTGACATATTGATGGCCAGAGCTCCACTGATAATGTAAGTTGCATATGATGATCGCCTCAGAGCCGCCCTTGACAGCCCGAAGCTATAGCAAAGCGACCAAGTATCTCGACGACGCTAACGTTGCGATGCAGATCGTGGTTGTTCGCAGCGTCACTAGTCCTTGGCGTCGGTCTCCTCGGGGGCTTTGGCCGCATTTTGGAAAAGTACTGTCGCTTGGCCATCGAAGCTCTAGATCACTTTGCCAAGACGGACAGCCACGCAAGGCAGTACTCCCTGATTGCGCAATCCCTGCTCAAAACGGCTATCGAGTACCTGGAGCGCCAAGAAATGGAGGAGCGCCTTCGCAGGACAGAAACCTCAAGTCAGCTCTTTGGTCTTGTGCTACCGGATCACCAGAACACGCTCGTATCATCGACCTTGGGCAGAGAGTTGACACACAGCGCCGCAAGAAGTCCAGCGGCCGTCTCCGTGAGGCCCCGTGAGTCTTTAGATCGGTCCGTTCTGCAACACCAGGGGTTGCAGAGTTCGCCATCCCCAAGGCCCGCCGAGATGTATTCGACTCTTCTGGGCTTAGCTGAGCCGCTCATACAAACGTCCGAGAACGACTACTGGATCGGGAGCTTTGGCGATGACGACGGCGGGTCGGCGCTGAATCTATTCCCGCTACTGGACGCCGGGGGTGGGATTGACCTGGCTCATCACTTTTGAGCGTGGCCCTCCACGACGCGAGGCGTGCCAAGGAGAGCATGAAGCAGTCGATTCATGCAGCGCTTCGGAGCTGTTGCCGAGACCAGCAGAAATGCTTGACCCTCCTCCACTACGACTCTCGGAGACGCATGAGGTTGACGTCGGTTATCCGCGCCCGCGTACCTTTGTTCAGCTCTGTGACAGCTATCGGGGCGATGACGGCTTCCTCGGCAAAGTAGTTGCTATCCTTGATATGAAACACGATGACCCAGACTAAGCCGACAAAGCCCACCACGTACAGCCTGGAGAACCCCGTCAGCACACTCATTTGTCTCGGCGCGAGCCTGATCAGGCCCGGAAACCGGGCAAAAAAACTCACACCAGCTGCGTCACAATCTGGCCCAAGAAGCTCACGCCCTGTCCAGGCAGGAGGAAAGAGAGCATGGTGCCGATGGCCGAGTAGCACTTGAACATGCCTGACACGCGAGCCAGCACCTGAGGATTGTTTGTCGTCGCAGAGAGGGTGTACTCCGTGCACATTTGGTAGCCCGCGTAGATGATTCCAAACAGGAGATAGCACACGAACAAGCCGGGCCACTGGGCGTCGGTCCAGTCCGCGACAGCAGGAGCTTCCAGTGCATCGGCTTTGTTTACCAGCAGCCAGGCGATGAGACCAGCGCTTGCCGCCACGGCGATCGTTCCCATCAGACTGGTGCCTACGAGGGCCCTCCTCCGGCGGGACTTGACGTGCCTGCTGTCCAAGATGAGGACCATGACTCCCGACGTGAGGGCCTGCATGACTTGGAACATGAAGTTGTTGACTGATCTGGTGCGGAGATTGAAACAGCGGGCTACAGGTGGTGCGCGAGAGTTTTCCACTTTCAGTGATGCCATCCAGCACGATACACCATTTTCACAAGATAGCCCGTGACAAGGGCCAGAGGAAAGGCAGCGGGGAGGGCGGAAAACTCACAATTGACGCTGCTCAGGAGACCGAATGCCATTTCGCAGACCACTTGCGCCGGGGCCAGCATCATGTATCGCGCATCGAGCAGCACCGCCACCGTGGCCTTGATCTCGGGCCACACGGCGGCCTTGTTGCCGTCAAAGACGGCAATGTGCGTGCCATCCTGGCGGACCACATCCCGCGGATGCACGATGAAGAACAGTGCGATGAATATGGCGCTCAGGTGGATGACGATAAAGGCAACGTACACGGGTTCCGACACGCCCGGCAGCTCGAGCTGGTTTATGCTGATTGCCAGCGAGATGGAGCCCCCAATGATGGCGCCGAGGCTTTTCAATGCCCACTGTATGCTGATGTACTGCAACAACATCAACGCCATCCACCCGCATTAGTAGAAAAGGCTCTACTCCACAGGCACCACGGTCATGCATGAACCACATCGGCGGAGGAGCAGAAAGAATAAGAGCTTGCGTATCTGCGAGTCGAGGGGAAGGAGTGGAGGAGGGTTGCGGGTGAGCGAGGAGCGGGTGGGTGGGTGACGTACCAGCCCTTTGTCTTTTTCCTCTGCATAGCTAAACTGGACATACGAGGCGGTCGTCCACAGGAACGCGGCGGTGATGCCCAGGACGGCGCCGGCGAAGAGGGGAAACACGGCGGCGCTGGCTGCGGCCCCGTCTGCGCGGTGGTCGTAGTACCACAGGGAGCCCACGTACAGGGGGTAGCCGAGCGCGCCGATGACGAGGCTCGCCTTCGGGCGCAGGATGTTGAGCATGGGCCCGCCAAAGAGGCTGACGAGGACGAGGAGCCCGTAGAGCAGGGCGTTGGTCTTGTTGGCGACGGAGGCCGAGGACGGGTGGCCGCCGCCGGCGCCGAGTCCGGTCAGGGCGACGTATATCCCCGGGAGGCAGAAGAGGATACTTTCATTCTTTCAAATCAGACTCTCGTTTCTCCTCCTTGGCCATCACACGCGAAGAGGGGGGTGTGGGAGTGGCAGCAAAACTGCAATTTGAGTGCAGCAGAAAAATTCTTTGGCTTTCATAGGAGAAGAGATGAAGAGGTGATGGGATTTGGGTGGATTGCTGGGCAGGGCCTGTCTGCGGCGGGGCAGGAGGGGAAAGGAGGGGAGTTCAATGAACAGACCATCCGACTATAAAGTTTTGGGTAAACGGCCGATGGAGATGGACGCGGCGGTAGAAGACGCTCATGGCTGTGACGCGACGGCCTCGTCGTATCCGGTGGTGCTCCCGACGGCGAAGGGCACGGCAGGGATCGTCAATCAGGAGAAGGCACCTGGGCCAAGCGGAACACGGCACGAAGACAATTGTGACGAGTGAATAAAGAGCGAAATGTCTCTTTGGAAGGGAGGCAAGGCAAGGCAGGCCAAGGCGAAGCTAATTAGTCAATTCGATCAGTGAGTGGGTGTGTGTGAGAGTGAGTGACTGAGTGAGTGAGTGACGACGGCGCGTCTACACACGGTGATTGATTGATTGATAGGTTGATTGTTGGCAGCGCGGTTAATGACCCCCGTTTCCCGATCCCGAGCGCAAATCAGACCCGATCCCATGCGCCGTGATAAGCTGGCATGAGCGTGAGCGTGAGCATACGTCCGTCCGGCCGGGTGGGTGGGTAGGTGGGTGGATGGAGCCTTATCAACGCGCGCCGTCTGCCCGCCCGTCGAGATCCGATCTGATCACGGGGTCGCACAGAGTCACTTGCTTGCGTGCGAAGCGGCAGTGCTGGCAGCTGCAAAGAAGTTCGTGATGCAAGGAACACGGAGGTCGGCTTGCCAGGAGTCGGCCGTTTGCCGCCAGCTGTTTTCTGGGAGCTTCGAGATCCATCTACCTGTACGGAGTCGTAGGTCGGTAGGTCGGTGGGTAGGTAGGCAAATAGGTAGGTAGGTAAGATATCTAGGCCCGCGAGCATGGGTCGACTGGATGGCATCTGCCTTCTTTTTGCTTCGAAGCGGCCCTCTCTCTCTCTCTCTCTCTCTCTCTTTCTAAATAACCCGTGTACTTGTTCATTTACTCATTATTATCCATTTCATTGCATCGAAGTTACCCTTTGTTCATGTAGATATCGGTCCATGATGGTGTGGTGGACGGAACCCGTCTGCGTCACTGATGTCACCGTGATAAGGGGCTGCAGCGCCGGCCTGCATGTGGCACACAGATGGCAAGCTGCGAACGGACGGGGACTGTCCTTGACACAGGGTGGGCACCGAGAGGCACTGGCAGTGGCACTGATATGGAGACGGACATCATAACGACACAAGCTGGCTTTATCGGCGCGCGGCTTTGCCAGTCAGGCATGCAACAACCACCCCCCCCACAAACGCAGCTTTGATGCATGCACTTTTGGGAGACTTTACAGGCACGGCAGGAAGCAGGAGCTTTGCCAGGCGTTGGGATTCCAGTCCCAGCCAGCCTGCGCTACATCATGGTGACTTCTATTGTCAAAAGGGCCAGGTTGGTCCCATGCGCTGCATCACGGTCATCTTTAAAGCCCATGGGCCGGGCTGTTGCGCTCGCGTGATTTGTTTTCATTCTTGATTCCTATTTTTTTTTTAAAAAAAATCCACGCAGGATCTCTCCGTTGATTGTGATCAAAAGACTTTTTTGCATAGCTGCTTGACACCATGAATCCCTCTTCGCGGATGAGCTTCTTGAGACCCCAATCCGCAGTAGGCCAGCCCTTCCCACATGCTTGCGAAGCAACATATCAAGGGGGGAAAGGGGGCCTCAGACAGAGGTGATGTTGCCATAATGGGCCGAGACTCGCCGTGGCAGCTGGTACAGCACCCCGTTTTCTCCCGCTGTCAACATGCCCAATGGCGAATGCTATGCTGTTTCAAGGCCGAGGGCTCTCCTCAACACCTGCATGTACGCCCACACGTCCTCGAACCTCGTGTACAGAGGCACAGGCGCCACCCGTATGACGTTTGGCTTCCGCTTGTCGCAGATGGCGCCGGCCTCCTCGAGAGCCTGTGTGACGCGCTCCAGGAGCCCCTCTCTCAGCAGCACGCTCAGCTGTGTCCCGCGCTGCAGCGGGTCCCTCGGCGTGATGATGGTGAAGAGCGGCGTGGCGTCCCCCCGCGTCTCGTCGAGCATCTGGTCCAGCAGGAACTCGGCGTAGGCGGTCAGAACGAGGGATTTGGACCGCACGTCCCGCATGCACGTCTTGTTGAAGACCGAGAGGGCGCCCGACAGGGCGGCCAGGTCGAGAGCCGAGGGGTTGGACAGCTGGTATCCGCCCGCGCCGGGCGTGGGCACAAATTTGTTGTCCATGTTGAAGCGCACGCTCTTGTCGCCGCCGTACCAGCCCATCAGGCGGGGGCGGTACGACGGCCGGTCGGATCCTTCTGTCCACTCCACCTTGCCGTGTCTGCTGTGGACAAAGGTGCCCGCGATGGCGCCGGGCCCGGCGTTGATGTACTTGTACGTGCACCAGCAGGCAAAGTCGACGCCCCAGTCGTGCAAGCTGAGCTCGACGTTGCCGGCAGCGTGCGCCAGATCCCAGCCGACAATGATGCCGCGGTCCTGGGCGTGCGCCGTGATTCTCGGCATGTCGAACAGCTGGCCCGAGTAGTACTGGATGCCCGGCAGCAGCAGCAGTGCCGTCTCGTCGCCATGTTCATCAATCGTCTTGAGAATCTTGTCAGTGGATATCAGGCTGTGCTCGTCCGGCTCAATCTTGACCATGCTCTTGGCGGGATCCAGCCCGTGCCAGACGACCTGGCTCTCGATGGCGTAGTGGTCGCTGGGGAAGGGCTTCCACTCGAGAATGATCTTGTGCCTCTTGGCGTCTGGCTTGTAGAAGCTCGCCATCATCAGCTGCAGGTTGACGGTGAGCGTGTTCATGATGACAATCTCGTCGGGCGAGGCGCCAACGAGGTCCGCAGACTGTTCGGCGCAGCGGGCGGCCATGTCCTGCCACTGCGTGAGGGGCGAGTTGCCCATGTCGGTGAAGTGCCCGTTCACACCGATGGAAGCCCACGTCTCCATCTGGGCATCGATGTGTGCCCGGACAGCCTTGGGCTGAGCTCCGAGAGAGTTGCCGACAAAGTAGAGGCACGGCTTGTTGGCAGAGCCGTCGCCCGAAGCGGCGCCGTTGACGCCATTGTGAGCAGATTCCTCTCCTGCTGTCACGTTAGACGTGCCTCGCGACCGTCACACAACGCTGTCAAAGACATACCGGGTAGTATGCCGTTCAGTGCCTTCTTCTTGAGCGAGGCTTTGGTAGGGAGGACAAATTCGCTGCGCAAATGCCGCAGCTGGTCCTGGGCATCGAGCCTCTGAGCGAAAGCGAGCGTGTTTGCCTCGTCCGAGGGGAAGGCCTGGCTCTGGCCGCTACGCAGCCGCTCAACGAAAGCTGAGAGATCCATATGGGGTGTGTGTGTGTGTGTGTGTGTGTGTGTGTGTGTGTGTGTGTACGTGTATGAGATTATTTGTCCGAGTCAAAGGGTCGATGGTGCTTGCCGACCACCTACTTTTCAACTCTTAGGCGACGACAAAGGGCACGAGGAAGAGGAAAAGTGTTGTACAATACACACGATGCTGCTGGGCTTGTCGTGCCGCTTTGAATGGCCACAGCGATCTGGTCCTGGGCCAGCGTCGCAACCGCACGGGAAACGGCAACAGCATCACGCCCCGTACCAGTCCAAGCCCAATCAGCCAGCTGATCCGCTCGCATTGGCTCCGCGCACGGAAGTTGGAGTGGTTCACTGTATGTTGAGTGTGTCCGTCCCGTGGTGACGGAACACTCCGTGCCTGGGCAGCTTTACATAAGCAGCGACCGCAGCTTCCGAGGTTCCGTCATCCGAAGTTCCGTACTCCGTCACAAGCCGAGGGAAGGAGCAGGGGACAAGGGGGGGGGCGTGATAGTGGATGAGGGAGTGATGGGCAGGCAGCCGAGGGGAGAGGGGCTCCACTACATCTCGCTGTGGACCAATCACGGTGGCACTTGTAGCCGCAATAAGGCATGCCGCATTTCACCACTCGGCACTGCACGTCGCCCTTCCTGCCTTCTGGAATGGGAACAACAACGCCTTTCTTCGCTGAGCCGGGCTTAGCTTGAACCTGTCAGCTGGGATTCCGCCTCAGCCAGCCACAAGCGGCAGCTGAAGGGGAGGGAGTGGTTTCGTGTGTTTCTCACACACACGCTCTCACACGCTCACACTCACACGCCCCCCCCCCCCCCCCCCCCCCCCCCCCCCCCCCCGACGGAAGGCGGAAGCCTCAAAAACAAGTTCAAGCAATGCCCGCATGCCAGGGCTCGCTCGTCCGCCTCCCTGTCTGCTTTGATCCCGTCGTCGTAGCCATGCATTGCGCCTTTGATCCATTCTGATCCCAATACAGCCATGTCCTTCATATGTCATTGCCAGTCAAGAACCGCGTGCCTGCCTGCCTCTTTCTCCCTGACAAGCAGCCGCACTGCCACCGTCGTCTTACACCTTTGCCAGCATACGAGACCAACAACAATCGACGCGCCAAAAGTAAAGAAGGGCCAGTTCGCATCATGTCACCTCACGCCGTCTGCTTTTCTCAAGGCAGTGGCAGAGTGCCACTCGTCGATCTGAACAAGTTTGCCGTGACCCAGAACGCTTTCCTCCCGGCCAACAGTCCGCCGAAATGTCTCGCGGATCCGTACTATGAGCCCTGGGAGCTTATTGCCCAACACCTGCCCGCCTTGATTCAGAGCAACCGCATCCGGGATTCTGTGAGGCAGCTACCGCTCTTGACGACTGGCCGTCTTCGCTCCGAGCCTGAATGGAGGCGAGCGTATGTCATTCTGGCGTTTCTGACGCATGCATTCGTCTGGGGCGGTGAGGTACCACAACAAGTGAGTCTGCTCTCCTCTTTCTCTGGCACAAAGAAGAAGAAGAAAGAAAGAAAGAAAGAAAGAAAGAACTTTAGAATTGGGTTCACGTAAAGCGCTACGTTGCCGTTGTGCAAGGCTCACCGACCACGCCACAGATACTCCCTCCGCAAATCACAGTGCCATTTCTCGTGGTGTCTCAGCATGTGGAATTACCTCCGGCGCTGACCTACGCTGGCGCCAACCTCTGGAACTTTTCCTGCCCGGGAGATGACTTTTCCAATCTGGACGACTTGACTCTTCCCATATCCTTCACGGGCAGTGAGTCGGAATCATGGTTCTTGCTCATCAGTGTCGCCGTGGAAGCCAAAGCGGCAGGGATCTTGCAGACCATGGTGGTCGCCCTCGAGGCTGTTCGCAACCGAGACTACGACGTCATCACTTCCGCGCTGGAGCAGCTCCGGCGGTGCATCGAGAGCGTCGCCGCCCTCTTGGAACGCATGTACGAGAGGTGCGATCCCATGGTCTTCTACCACCAGATCCGGCCCTACCTCGCGGGCAGCATGAACATGGAAGCCGCCGGACTGCCCCAGGGCGTCTTCTACGACGAGGGCGAGGGGAGAGGACAGTGGAGGCAGTACCGAGGCGGAAGCAACGGCCAGAGCTCCCTGATTCAGTTTTTCGACGTTGTCCTGGGCGTGGAGCACCACACGCACGGCAGTGCGGGCAAGAAGAGCTTTCACACCGAGGTGAGGGAGTACATGCCCGGCCCGCACCGGCGGTTCTTGGTGCAGGTGGCTCGCATGGGGAGCATACGGGAACTGGCTCTTCTGGAACCCACGTGCGACGAGCAACGGCGGCTGCGGCAAGCATACACTGCCGCCGCGGACGCCCTCAGCGACTTTCGCGACAAGCACATCCAGCTTGTGACGAGATACATCATCATCCCGTCCAGACAGCCGTGGACCGAGGGCGTCGCGCGGCGCCAGAACCTAGCAAGTTCCTCGTCGTCTACACACAAAGTCGAGCAGGGGCTGATGGGAACTGGCGGCACACAACTGATTCCCTTTTTGCGAACCTCGAGGGACGAGACGTCGCATGCCGCCGAGCTGAAAAGATGAACTCGTCAATGGAATACATTCGGACAGCAGACCCAAAAAAAAATTAAAAAATTATATATTTCATGAAGCATGAGCAACGACACACTGATCACTTCATCTCCTCCGATGGGTACACGGGACTCTGCTCCAGAAATCGGGCAGAATCAGATGCTGTGCGTCAAAGCAACACGGCGTGCAGTGAGACCCGACGCGATGCATGTCAAGAGACAAAGACATATAGATCATGGACTAGGACGAGCCTCTGCAATAGAAGTCGAGAGACGAAGACATATAGATCTCATATTGGAACAAGGCCTCTTGCTGCCGCTGCCACTAGACTTGTAGACTTGGTATGCCGCAGACTCGCAAAGGATACTGCTAGGTAACATTCAGACGTGTTTCCAAATCTCCAGTGGCTGTTCGTCGTTGGCCGTGTTACTGCGTGAAGCTCCGTACGGCGCCGGCCATTCGAGTGCAGCCGAATGTATAGTACAAAAGGGGCACAGAGGGCTACAGTGACCAACCACCTTTACGACCAAATCTCATGCGTAGTGGGCGGCCGCGGCCACGTTCCCAACTCGCCGCCGACCAACCAAACAACCAACCAACCAAGCATGCATGCATGCATGAGACGGCAGGCACTCGTCCGGCGACCACCGACCCGACCCGCAGCGGCAAGGCAAAAGACGGCAACGAGGGAAATGGTCCAGTGCCCTACTGCTGATCGGGCATAGTAACGGCAGAGCTTTGCACTGAGACCAGCTGTGAAAAGAGGCTAATCAGATCCGCAAAGGAAGGGGTCCGTTCTCCCCACACACACGGCTCACAGCAGTCTCGAGATCTTGCATGAAAAATTGGACAGCGGAAAGTCACCGACGGGTCCGCGTGGGTAACATACATACGTACATACATATGTCCTGGGCTGAAGCTACGCTGCCAGTCAGTCAGCCAGCCTAAAGTAGGTAGCATTCATGCGCTCGCCCTCACCCAACTCGGGCGGCGGCGCCCAAGATTATATAGTCATGGATGAATCGATGAATCATGGTTCTGTATCCGCTGGTATTACTACTGTCTTCGCTATACGATGCTGTTCTAATAAACGTGAATTCCATGCTTGCTCTGATGGATCATGACTTTTTCGCCAAAGAGAAAAGATGCAACAAACCAGGAGTGGAAACAGATTTGCGCTCACTATGGATGGAGGGCGAAAATAGAGTAAGGATTAAAAAAGGGAAGAAGAAAAAGAAAGAAGGAGAAAAGGAAAAAAAAAAAAAAAAAGGAAAGAAAGAAAAGAAGCCGAGACGTGAGTCGCTCCAATATGGGAAAGGGGTTAGGCGGAGAAGAAGAAGAAGTAGAAGAAGAAGTATAGACAATAACCACATACATACACGCAAACACGCCCAACAAGCTCGCCTCATGCTCGCGGAATGGTCCCCTTTCTATTTCCCAGGAACCGCTCCCCCGGCCGGCGGTGCATGGTCCAGCCCCGCTTGATGGTCTCGCCGGGCAGGATGAGGGTGTGCTCCATCAGGCAGCTGTCGTCCTCCATGACGGTGCCGCTCAGGAGGTTGCTGGCAGAGCGCAGCACGCAGCGGTTGCCGATCCTGATGCGGTCGAGCTGGATGCTGCCGCGGCGGTCGAGGTGCGGGATGACGGCGGCGTTGTCCACGACCACGCGGTCGCCCATCTCGATCAGGTCCGTCTCGGTGATCATGAGGCTGGGGTTCCCGCCGGCGAACAGGGCGCAGTCGCGGCCGATCCGGGCGCCCATGGCGCGGTAGTACAGCACGAGCCAGTGCGTGCCCGTCAGCAGGCTGATGATGCCGCCGTTGTCGATGTAGCAGTGCTTGATCAGCTTCTCCACCGCCACAAAGTACTGCCACCGCTGGCAGTACGACGACTTGTCCCAGTCGTACGTGCCCGGCCGGAAGGTGCCGATCAGCGTCTTCTTAGTCACCAGGATCAGCCCGATGGCCGCCACCGCGAAGAGGCCCGTCAGCAGCACCGTGCTGGCAAAGTTGAGCAGGTACAGCACCAGCGGGTCCCAGCGGCTCGCCAGCGACGAGAAGTTGTCCTGGAACAGCCGCGCCGACAGCTTGGCCGCCGACAGCGCCGGCACGTTCCAGTAGAACTCGGTGAAGACGGTCATGAACATGGTGAAGCATAGCGTCACAAAGGGGGGGATGATAAAGTACGACGCCTGCCCGAGGAAGCGGGCCTTGTACAGGGGCCCGTCCCGCTGCGACTGCTTGCGCGCCGCCGACCCGGTCTTGTTGTCGTTGTGGTTGCTGCCGCTCCGCTCCGTCCTCTTCTTCTCGTTGTTGTTATAGTCCTCGTCGTCGTCGTCGTCGCCCCTGGCCTCCTCCATGCGGCTGACGTCGCTCAGCGTCACGTCGCTGGCCTTGTGCCGCTCGCCAGACGATCTTGTCGTCGTCGTCGAGGAATTGCCTCCCTTTTCCTGGTGATACGTCGTCCTCTGCTCTCCCGTCGGTGCTCCCCAGAGGCGGTACGCGAAGCTGTCGGAGTGAGCCACGTCGCCCTTGCGAGACCCGACAAACGTCTTGTCGCTGGGGTACTCCTTTCCTCGCTTCGTCAGGGTGCCGAAGCCGATCGTGGTCCGCTCCCCGACCGTGACGCCGGGCAGCAGGCACGAGTGGTCCGAGATGACGGCGTCGTCTCGGATCGTGATGAGGCCCGAGCTGATCTCGTCCGTGGTCAGGAGGTGACACATGGAGCCAAAGGTGACGTCGTCTCCAATGTCCAGCAGGTGGTAGTCCTCGATGGACGGGCCCGAGTCGGGCCAGATGACGCGCTTCCCGACCTTGGCCCCGAGACATCGCAGCAGGCCCGACCGTGCGGCCGAGTGCTGGCCGAGGAGCTCGTTCATCTCCACGAGCTGCGACGCCGGATACAGTGTCCTCATCATCGTGGCCCGCCAGGAAGGGAACTGCCCCTTGACCTGCGACGGGTCTTTGGGTATGTCGCCAAACGTGAGAATGGACAGGTACCGGAAGCCGACGGCGAACCCAAAGAAGATGGCAGGCGTGATCAGGACCCGACCCATGACGGCCACGTAGTGGAACGCGACCGCCGGGTTGGTCGCAAACCAGGTGAGAATGACACGGAGGGGCGTGTCGCTGCCCTGGGGCTTCTTGTAGAGCGACGGTATCTGGGCCCCGAGCCACGGTGTCAGGGAGATGCACCAGCCGAGTCCGTAGATGGCCTGTGTCAGGAGGACGGACAGCGACCAGTGGGCGTCGTGGATCTTGGGGTACACCGGATTGTTCGTCGACGTCCGGGGAGTGAGGGAGTCGCTCTGTTCCCAGCTGGACGAGTTGGCGCCAAGGCAGGTGTCCGGCAACACCTCGGTGCCGGGCGCGACGATGGAGAGGACCCCAATCGTCGCTCGCTCGCCCACAATGATGCGAGCCAGATACATGGAGGAGTTCTTCTCGGCCGCAAAGGGGCGGCACTCGCATCCCGTGAGGCTGACGCCGTCTCGAATGTCCAGCAGATCCCACTCGCCCAAGAGGACGCCATTCATCTTGACCCCCTTGCCAATCTTGGCTCCCATCAGACGACAGTACCAGCTCTTCCCGATATCATGATAGTCAAAGAATCCCATGCCGCAGAGGGCGGTGATCTTCTGCACCATCCACCACCGAGTGTGATACGGACCCCACATCGGATACAGGCCCTCCTTGTACCGGCCGATGATGATCCATTTGCACAGGATGCCGATCAGGGGGAAGAGCGCCTTGACAAAGGCCCAGGCTCCAAAGATGGCCAGAATCAGATTCAGGTACCGACCGAGGATGTAGTCCGTGTCGCTCCAGAATCTCGTGCGGCTCAGCAGCCACAGCTGCATCGTCCACTGTGCTGATCGTCGGGCAGGATACAGAATGATCAGGGGCAGCAGCTGGAGCACCATCAGCCATCTATTGGTCGAGCTGTACAGCTCCGGCGTTTCAATGTCGTTGCCGTCCCCTTCCGTATTGTTTAGCAAGATGGGCTCGATGAATCTGGCGATGGCGTCGACGCTCGCGTCCTTGGCAAGCACGACGTGGCTGATGTCCACGTTGAAGTCCGCCCGCAGCCGACTCCTCAGCTTCTCCGCCTGCTTCGCGTCGCCCCCCAGTTTGTAGAAATTGCTCTCGCCGTCAATCTTGTCCGTGTCGCAGCCAAGCGCGTAGCAGAACGCAGCCTCAACGTGGCCCAGGATGGAGTCTTTGGTGGCCGAGCCAGCCGTCTTTCGCATCTCGGCCCGGATCTTCTGCAGCTCTTCTATATCAACCGTGCCGTCTTCGTACCTTGGCACCGCGACCGACAGCATGTAAATGTTCACCGGAACCATGTAGCCGTGGGTGGTGATGGTCAAGAGTCGTCGAATGTATTCCTCCCAGTCGTCACGCATAGATCGTAGCGAGGCCAGGTTGATCTCTGGCGCGAGGAAGGCCTCGTAGCCCCCGTTGCGCGCGTCCCTCAGGAGAAAGGCGTGGAAGTTGGACGGCACCGCAGAGTTGATTGTGCTCGTCAGGAGCTTCCGGTTCACCTGGCACTGGCGTCGGTTGATTGCTTTCATGAAGGATGTGTCTGAAGGTGGGCACAGCGCCTCCCAGTGGCGGGACAGGTAGGTCGTGCTGCTGGAAATGACCGGGAAATGAAAACGCTGCTGAAGGCGCGTTCGGAACGGCTTCCCGGCCCGCTGGGGGATGGCGTCCATGTACACGATCAGCATCGGCCACTTGACTCGATCCAGCTTCACACTCAAGAGCGCATCGTGCAGGGCTCGGAGTCCGACCCGGGGCGAATCTGGCCTGGAAACAAGAATGACGGCCACATCCTGACCCAGAATGTCGTGGGCGGTAGGGAAAGCTAGAACTCGGGCAATGCGGCGGTAGATCAGCGAGTCTTCCATTTCTGTGGCCCTCATGATTGCGTCTTCGACTTCCTCTGGCTTGATACGAGTTCCGCCGCAGAAGATCGACTTGCTGTTGCTCCAGACGGCGGCAAGGGTTCCGTCCTTGCCCGTGAGGTCCAACATGCTGTCAGAGTCGGACATGATGATTCTACCGCTGAGCATCGATGTTTTGCTGGTCTTGTTGTTTCCCGAAGAGGTCACGTTGGGTTTTTGAAGCCTCGAGTCGGATCCTTTCTTTCGCGGATGCGAGCCATGTCTCCAGTCGTGCAGGTCCCTTTCCCAGACCTGCTCGCTGTCACCCGCGCCCACCGGCGACTTCTTCCCGATTGACGTAGGATTCGTCGGTGACGCGAGTCGATAACTTGATTCATTGTTAGCACGGCGCCCAAGGTTTAAGAGCACGCCACTTTTGGAGGAGAATGGAGGAGAATGGAGGAGAAAAACTCACTCTGAGACGAGAGGATCGGTGACCGAGTCACAGCCGAACACGTCATTGATCAGACTGGCAAGCTGAGGAGGGATGTAGCCGTCCGAACCACAGGCCAGCCGGAACCCGCTCTTCTCGACGTGCTCAGGCTGGAAAGGGGCGCTGGCGAGTACATGCTTGTGCGTCAATTGCGAAGCCAGGTACCAGGTAGGCCGGACGCTGTCGATGGCGTCCCAAAACTCTCCTGTGCTGAAGCCTGAGCCGCACACGATTGAGCCACCGGAAACTACCGCCGCCAGGAAGGTTTTGCTGATGCCACTGATTCACCAGTTAAAGTTAGCGCAACGTGGAGAAAACAGATCCGGAGGTTTTGGACCGCACTCACCCTTCGTGCGCGGACACCAGGCTGATGCCGATGTCGTCGGGCGTCAAGCTCCAAGCCTCAGCGGATATGTAAGCCTCCCGAAGCAAATCGTACACCGAAAGCGCGATCGGCTCCCGCTCAAGCCACGGGCTTTTAGTGTACAGAATGAGGCAGGCGTCATCGCCATTGTTTGCTTGTGCTCGCGGCACAGACAATGTGCTCAAATCGCGGCCTCTTTCGTCCGTGAGACGAACCGAGTCCTCAAAGTGCGCCGTGAAAACCTTCATCCCCCGCTGCTGAAGCCATGGCCGCAAGTGCCTCAGGTTCCGGCTCCTGTCCGATGCGGTGATGACGCAGCCGGCGTCGACCTCGTGGAGATCAGATTGCAGCTGATGATGCGATACATTTGGATCCAGCGGCACTGCAACATAGTAGGCAGCCACAGCAAGGGAGAGAGCCGCCAGCAGCGGCCCGGTCGGCATGACGAGAGCGACCACGGGCTTTCTGTCCTGGGCCTGGACGGGAAGCGCGAAATTGGCAACAAGTTGGTGAAGCTGGCGATGTGTGATGCATCCATCGCTCAAGGAAGAGCGGAGAGCTGGTGAATCGTTCACGTTTAGGTATTGAGACAGCGAATCACAAGAATTTCGGACGATACTCTCCGTGGACTCGAGCAGTCTCACGACGTCGTCGTGCTGCTGGCCATAGTTGTAGGGAGTCAGATCTCTCGTCAGCCGCGTGAAGTGGTAGAGTAGCGGCGAGGGTGGCCATGGTCCCGGCAGCTCCGTCAAGAGGACGTATAGAATGTGAAGCGGCCGATAGGGATCGATGGGGTATGCAGGAATAGAGGCCAGTAGTATGTCGCTTGTGATGTTTCGATTCTCCCTCAGAGAATGGAACCTCGAAGTGTTCTTCACGTCTGCCGGGGGAACGATGTACAGGAGCGAGAACAGCTCGGTCACCTCCTCTGAGGCCTGTGAGTACCACTCCATTGAGTGTGAAGCCAATGGGCTTTCCCTAGCCAGTGCGGTGGGAGATCAGTAGGCCATGCCCGTCTCGGTTCTACGGACAAGGTTTGTGTGAGGACGCCAAGCAACGGCGCCCGAAAGTACTCTTAAGGAACAATCCGCCGCCACAATTTCCGGGATTCCTTTTGTTCAGGATGGCATCATGACTCTGCAAAGGCCCATCGTTCCCGTGGGAAGCCCGATCCCAAGAAAGCCACAGTCGGTAGCAATCTCGTCACACCACGTTACGGCGTGATCAGTGTGGCTGGGTGGTCGTGTCCTTTCCTTTTTCTACATACCTGGCCAGACACCGGGACTGGGCCGGTCTCTCTCTTCAGCCATCCTCCTAGCAATCTAGCTGGGCTCAACGGATCCCTTGGTCGAAGCAGTGTTTCTGAGCCACGGTCAGAGTCTCACCGCACTGCTGGCATGAGGTTGGGAACTGGCCGGGCCGGGTCGCCTCCTCCCGGGCGCTGCAGTCGTCTGCACGCATCGAATGTATTCGTCAGCGCGGATTCCGCCTGTGCCGCCCACTGCTGCTTCATGGCGTGTCTTGGTGCAGAATGACAGAGACATGGTCAGCTACTGAGCACCGCGATTGGGCCCTGGTGACATGGGAGATATGCGTTTGCCCATCTGTGTGCCGGTACTAGATGACGCGAACTGTGTGCGATGCTACGCCGATTCTTCGCTGGTCAAGGACGGGCGGGCTGGGGAAGCGACTTCGTCTCGAGAGTGGAATGGAAGCTACCGGCAGGAACTGGAGGGCTGCGTGCAAAGATCGAATTGCCTGTTCCGCATCAAAGTCGTCCCAAGCAGTTCTGCAGAAATCTAGCTTCGATCCCAGCGTGCGGCTGGCATGTGTCGATCCGGGAGCTAGGCCATTTAGCACAAAGCGTCCTCCTGGGAAGAGGACGCTGCTCACGATCGGTTTGGTCCGCGACACCACAACAGCCGCAGTCACGATCACCTGTATCGCTTCAACCCTTGGCTTTATCTTTGAGGTTCGGCGAGAAAGAAGGGCCCCCCTCCCTTTATTTGTCCACGGATCGCGGACCGAAGACATTGGGGAGAGCTCATCGGATCGACTTGCTGTTGACGAGGTCAGCGCCACACTGCGTCTGCTGCCACTTGTGAGACAGTTTGCCCCCTTTGGGTCAGCGTACGTGCCAGCTCAGCACGCCAGGCGCTGGGCACTGCCATCGAGACAGAAACGAAGGCGAAGCTAGAATACCACAATGAAGCGCATAAAAATCGGAGCGGACGACATGGTCCGGCTGAGGGCGCGCTGCCGAAGCCGCGGCGCATCGTTGAGCGGAGTCGTCCGACGTCAATCAGACGGTTCTCGTGATGGCCCGATCAGGCGCCTTCATGTCACAGAGCGGTCAAGCGGGCAAGTCATCTGGTCGTCAGAGGTCACGGTGAACTTGTCCGTCTAGAGACAAGACTGCAATGAACGAGTCATTGCTGGCCACACTGGCTGCATTCTGTGTGCACATCCCGAGGTTTGTTCGCCGTCTTGTCCCCATCCACGCTTTAGGCGGTACCACAGTCAACGCAAAGACACGAGTCTGTTAATGCGTGGCCTTTACGAGGCCAGATCTGCGTAAATGATGCTACGGCAACTTGGCAGGTTGAAGCAAACCTCGGACGTGATAAACCATCAGCGAAAGCGAAATCAAGCATAGATGAATGGATGAAATCGTCGGCTTTGACTTCATTCAGACTGATGAGAGCTCAGGCGCATATTTCAAGCGAAGAACGACTGATTTTTTTGCATCTAGGCAAACGAAACTCTGAATATCTATTCTTCTGCTGTTCGTTTTACCGCTGATGTCATCAAGGGTTACCCTTCGTATCATCATCATCTGGTATCAAAGAGCGACTCGGCTCGAAAAGATACAAGGGAAAGAATGAGAAGGCACGCTACAAAGACAAACATTCGAAGCAAACAAAAAAAGAGGGGGTATGAAGAAGCATAGGCGGGGCATCAACAGAAAGCTAGAGAGCAAGGAGCAAAAGAAGAGCCGGAAAAGGTCAAAAGCTGTCGCGTTCAGACGGACGAGACTCTGTCTTCCTACTTCGTGGGCCATGTATCTTGACGCCTTATTCCTCTTCTGGACGAACGGACGTATAAGCAACATTTGGATGCTTCTTGGGACCGTCGGCGCGCCGCACGCCCTCAGGCGAGCCCTCACCAAGCGCGCGCTGTCTTTTCTTCAAAATGAATCTGTTTTCCAAATCCCCAATCAGCCATTCATTCTCCCAACACCAACGTGTGCCAGATTCGGGCAAAGAACTTACATGACGGCGCAGAGAACAGCTGTCAGCGCTGCCATGGTTGCACCAACGCTGATGCCGATGATTGTGTTCTTGCCCAGGGGTCCTCCGACTCCATCGGCATTCTCTCGGGACGAGGAGCTCTCCGGGGCGGCAGGTGTGGATGTTGTGGTTGGGGGAGGAGGGACATACGACCGCGGCGGACCAGACACACCCGTCACCGCGAGAGCGCCCTTTTGGAAATCCACAGCCGACACCACTGTCACGGGCGCCGTCGTCCACATGGCCTTGGAGCCTTGAGGAACGACGGCTGTCAGCGTCTTGGTGACGACGTATACCTGGACAGACTGCAGCGAGGCCGGGCAGTTGACGAGACCTGGCGACAAGCAAGCGGTGGCCGTGTACTTTGTCGTAGTCGCGGTCGTCGTGGTCTTGTCACCTCGACGGAGTCTCAGTTTCTGCGGCGTTGGCGTCGTCTCCATCTTTCCCTGTTTCAAGCAGGCAGTAGGCCATGTGGTGTAGAAGATGGGGATCTCTGTCGCTGGCGTAGGTCCGTAGATGTTGCCCAGCAGGTTGACTGTTGCTCCCACGGCGGCGCCAATCGCGAGCCTGTAGTCCTGAGCGACGTGTAGTCGACAGTCGCCTGGTCTATTATTGTTAGATTTCCTGTCGTGCGGACCGGTGATGTTGGTCATGAAGTCGGCCACATCGACGTAGACAAGCCCTTCGATCCCGGCGCCGAGCTGCAACGACTTGCCATCGATTTCGACATGCAGCCCGGCGTCGAATCCAGGCAGCGAGAAGCCCGTGCGCAGCTGCAGCCGCAATAAAGCTTGCATGACGACACCCTCGTGTTCGATCGTGATGGGCAGGAACTCGATTTTGGCCCCCCGCCTGGTTCACGTCCGAAAAGAAAAAACGGTCAGCTTGATTTCAAGGCTGGTCTCAAGGAATAGGGGAATTCACATGACGAAATCGCTTGCTTCTTCGCCGAACAACGCGAGCTTCAGCCGCACCGACTCCTCAAAACGCACGTGGAAGCCGCTGCTAATCTCAATCTCCGTCTTGGTACTGATGATCAGATCGATTGAGAAGATCACTCCAAGGAACAGAGACCTGTTCAGCTGCACGCCCATGTTTTTCGACGAGAACAGCGTGAGACTGTACGTCAGACCGGATGACAGCACCGTCTTCAGCTGAACGTAGAGCTCAACGTCGTTGAACTCGAACTGCAGGTCGAAGCCTGGAAACTTGACGGGCACGTTGAAGTTGATCTGCGGGGGGGGCACTCTTTCAAGCTCAGCGGGAATCTCTCCCCACGTGAAGTTCTTGACGTTTCCCTCAATGACGTCGGAAACGTTGCCGGCATATCTCTTGATGGCGGTGAGCGTGCCGCCCAAGTTATCGCCAATCTTCTCAATGACTTCCGTGGCGTTGAAGGAGCCGTTCTTGGTCAGCTTCGCTTTCGCTGTGCCTTTAATGTAGCATTTTGCGCAGGTGATGGTGACGCCGGCTGAGACGGCTGTCCCGTCTCGCCTGCGATGAGTGATGTTTTCATTTTTGCTTTTTCGAGCCGGTCATGTCAACACAACATGATCTGTCCTTTTTCCTCTCTTCATTTCACTCTTTTCCTCGTAGTGGGCGAGTACTTACTATTCAAAGAGCTTCTTGTCCTCGTACAGGCGTGTAAGAGACGTCGAATTCTCAAACAAGACGCTGGATTCGGCCCTCGATGCCACATCGTGCAGCTGGCGGCGAACTTCCAGTATGGTGTCCTCTGCAGAATACCCTGGCGGGCTTCTCACGACAATTTCAGAGGACTGCGCTCGCCATATGAGCGATGATAGCAAAAGAAAGGTGAGCTTGGAGCACATGTTGGGCATTGGTCAACTACAAGAGATATCGAACACTCTGTCTGGCTGGAGGCCTACTTGGAAGACGACCGCTGAGACGGGAGGGCAACTGAAGTAGTCCATATGTCAAACGACCCCCAGGTACAGCAGCGACAATCATTATCTGCTTTTGGAACCGACAAGTTTGGACGAAGGCTGGGATTACACCTGGTTTGAGAGTACATACACTACTGCTGATGTGCATATGCATGGGTGTTTGGAGCTGCTAGCCAACATCTATACGTGCCAGACCATTCAACAGCAGGCCCCGGAACCATGTCCAAATTTCTTGAAACATCTTCCAACTGCATTGCAAGTTCGGCGGGCCCTGTGTCAACAAAGCAGAAGAACCCGTGGAAAATGTTTCCATCATCCTGTCCGATTCATTGCGATGCTATCCGGTTGGCAATCTCAGGCACGGAGGTTCGCTGGGACGGTATCAGTAGGATTCGTGCATAAGCCGCAGCTGCAGCTGCAGCAAGCCGAAACATCGAGTCACACAAAAAGGCGGCCGAGACCTCCAAGACAGCCCCCTCTTCCCCAGCCTGATGTCTCGCCTACTATCTTTAGCATTGTCAGCTTCGATAGCAGGCATGGGAACGAAGAGCTGCGCCACATCCGGCAAAAGCAATGTGCATATCAAGTCTTGTATTCCACGTGTGCGATTCCATTCTCTGCATTGTGATGAGAGAACTGCGCGATTCCCTTTTGGCTTTCCCGTACCCGTCACTCGAATCAGAGGTGATCACGCACAGGCTTGGCAGAGAGGAACATGCGGTATCCCTGGCTCAGCGCCTGACCGAGGAACACAAAAAAAATGACGGAAGAAAAAAATTGACGTATCGTATGTAGGCCTGGTGCGGCGTTGCACAGCAGCAGAGCAGAGCCGCCTTCTTCAAATCCAGCCCATCAGACCAGCTTGGACCCCAGCAATGACGGGTGCAAGAAACCAGTGATTCCATTCTCCG
This sequence comes from Moelleriella libera RCEF 2490, assembly GCA_001636675.1. Taxonomy (NCBI): domain Eukaryota; kingdom Fungi; phylum Ascomycota; class Sordariomycetes; order Hypocreales; family Clavicipitaceae; genus Moelleriella; species Moelleriella libera. The sequence continues at coordinate 42,375 of AZGY01000024.1, forward strand.
CCCCCCAGCACCACCTTGCTCAATAACCCGTCGCCGATGCACATGGCCAGGGCCGCAAAGCTGCTGGCTGCCATCAGTCTTCGGTCGCCGGTCGACCAGATGAGCGTCAAGAGATAGCTGACGGCGATGTTGCGGATGCCGTAGATGCGCACAAAGGTTGCCGTAGCCTTTCGTGCCTCCGGCTGGGTGGGGAAGGCCAGACCAAACGCCTTTGTCACAGATGCAGGACGGATGAGCGCATGGAGGCCCAGCAAAGAAGGCACAAGCCCAATCGTGAGGGTAGCGTAGGGAAAAAAGGCGGCAGGCATGTTGGAGGGAAATGTTAAGCGAGCTTTCTTCGCCTCGCTTTAAAAAAAAGGGACGGGGGATGGGAAGACAAAGGGAAAAGAGGAGGCGGGGAACGGTTTTCTATTTGTTGGACGGCTTCGCGGAGGACCCGGGAATGCAATGTGTAAAAACCTAGCGTTGCATAACGCAGTACGAAGCAGGCAACCGCGTCTCAACGGCGCAGGTCTCCTCACATGAGTGGCGGAAGCTCCGGCCCAGCATTGGACCTTGCGCGGGATCGAAATAGCACAATGAGGCCACGCCCGGGGGGTGTCCGGTCACACAGCAGCGCGGCCAGAGCTGGTCTGCACCACGTCTCCCGGGGGCCGAGCAAAGCGTCCATGGACTGACTGGAGGTCGGCGTGCATCCCACGTGGTGACGGGATTCTAACTTTCTCTCCACAGGCCCTGCGTGCATCACTACGTCTGACGCCCATGGGAAGAGCCTGAGTTGGACCCGCGCGGACATACTCTGTCGAGCAGGACATGGCCGGAGAGGCAATGCTTCATATCCCTTCAGGAATAAAGTGCCAAGACATATGCATAAAGCAAGTGACAGAAATCCCCGGGACCTGGCACGCAATGTATGCCTCCTGACCCGGCCCGCCCCCCATGAACGCCTGTAGCTTCATCTGCCTTAAACAAAATACCATTCAAAAAAGGGCTAGATGCTTTCTACAAGTATTGCCGCGCGAGCCAGGCATCACCAGTGATGCTGCAAGACACGCTTCGAGACGCCCATTCAGCGGCCCTTGGTCGAGCGGTAGTTCTTTCGTGGATTCCCAATGCCCCCAGGGCGCAGCAATGGCTGGTTCTCCCTTGCAATTGCTCTTTCCTCGCGCTCCTGAATGTCATCAAGATCGTCTTCCGTCTCGGCATATCGTTCCGGGTGGCCTGTGAAAGGACCTGGGAGGCCTCGTTCCCAGCCCTCGGAGTACGTTCTTGGCACCGAAGGACGTCGCAAAGAAGATGAGCTCGCTAATCCGTCAGCGTCAACACTCGATAATTGCCGCTGTTCCCGCCGCGCAGCCCACTCGTAATAGACCGCAAGAAACAAGACGCAGCCTTGCATGAGAGCTGTCAAGAGGTAGACTGCCCACGTGCTCCAACCCTCGGCGCCCAGTCTGGCGTACAGGCTTGCGGCAAAGAGCAAGCCACCAGGGGTTTGGAGGAACATCATGGGTATGCTGAGGCTCCCCACATGCTTCAGGTGATAAGTTGTCCATATTTGTGGAAAGTACTGAACAGCCGCTAGAGCCGCCGCCATGACGCCCAGAAAATTGGCCCATGCTGTCAGGTGGTTGGGCAGGGCAATAGTGAACACCCCGGTCAAGATGACAACCACCAACCCGTGCGCGAGGCACGCGAGACCCACGCCCATAGCCGTCTGCCATCTGGGGCTCTCTCCACGTAACTCATCAGAAGAGATGTTTGCATCCCTGTATCGGAAGAAGATCAGGAAGAGAACAAGGCTAAGTCCAACAGTTAGCGACATGCAGAGTGAGAACGATTCAACGAGTGCTCGGCGGGGTAGCAGCTCAGGCATACGAGCCATACATACATGAGGGCGAAGCACATCCACTGCATGCCAAGTTGGGCAACGCCCAGCATTGCCGCGGCGCATTGAAATGTTTCCAGTTCTCTGCAACATTCAATGGCATCTCTTGACTGGGGTACGGTCAAGATATTGGCGAAACCGGAAGTTGCAGACGTCGTTCCGAGGAGTACGAAATATGGCGAAATGCCCTCGGCGGTACCCCGGGAAATGATACGGTAGTGTTGCGGCAGATACGACACGAGAAGTCCGACTAATATTACACTAGAAATTTCGGGTGAGAGAAGACTTGGCGCCACAGCAAATGGATCAGCTTACATGGAAACCACCAATTCCAGGTAGCGTGTCGTCCTGAATGGCTCGCACTCGGCATGATGAGCTGTCTCTAGGATGTCCATGATAATGCCGTGTGTTATCTTCTCAATGGTGTCTGAGGTGGTAGTAGACGGGCTACCGCGCTGGGCGAACAGACTTGGCGCCTATACGACGGTCCGATCACTGCGGAGTGAGTGCCAATGCTAGAGCGCCGATCGGCTAGAACTTGAAGGCTAAGGCGATAGATAGAGACAGAGGATCTATTATGAAAGCGAAAAATGGGAGCTGAAGAGCAGTTGACTCTAGAGAGAATCCGTGAAAGGAAAGACTGGCCGCAATGAAGCTAGGCAAAGTGTGACGGCATATCTGGCTGTCCTAGCAGGAGATTGGCAGAGCAGGATACGCCTGCTGAAGCCACTCCTGAGCAGAGGAATCTTGAGGTATCTAGGCAGCCAAAATAGTAGGGCTAGCTATCCCCCGATGCGATAACAAATTGGTTGAAGACTGAAATATTCGGCGAACAAGGATAGATTGGCGGGTCGATGTGGTCCAAGACGCGGATGAAGAGGCCAGAATGGGTGAACGGTCGTGCAGCTCCGTCGAACGCGACGATTCGGATTGAAAATCTCTGGCGGGTTTACGTCAAGTTCAGGATGAGAGAATCGGAGTTGCGGGGGATACGGCCGAAGCAAGCTGGCAGAATGAGGCGGTAAGATGAACAGGTAAGCAAAGGAGCATTCAGCCCGACGTCGACCGGACGACTCCATACCTGCCCGTGAGGCCACCCCCCTCTCCCCTTTCCACAAGGGCCTAGCGCTTGACTCCCAGTAGCAGCCGGGAGGCTCAAAGCGGATGGGCGCAGGAGTGAGCAGGTACCGTGACGTACAAGGCGAGCCGGGACCCACCCATGCGCGCGCACTATTCTTGCCGGCTGGGTCGGCCAATGGGATCTTGGCGCGCACCTTTCGAGGTGAAGCGTCATTCGATACTATTCCGTCCCAAGCCCATGCCCATAGGCCCTCTCCTCAGGTTCTAGTTGACAGTCGGGTTTGCGGGCTTGCGCGCAAGCAGAACAGCTGGGAGTCTTTACTTTAAGAAGCAAACGGTTTTTTTTGTCCTTTTTTTTTTTTTTTTCCTTTTTTCAAACTGTTCTTCTCCGGGATTGGTGCTCTTTGGTCTTGGTTCCAACAAGTTGGCCATTTGTGAACTCGCAGACAATCCTTGGCCACTCGTAATACCCTTGCCACATCCGTAACTTCTGTCTCTCTCTCCCTCTCTCCCTTCTTCCGCTATGGTCTAACCAGGAGGTTCTGTGAAAAATTTGTTTCATAGAGTTTCGACCTCTGTGCATAAATTCAATCGAGCAGCGGCTTGTCTGGGTATTCTGGGCCAGTGCCACTAACATGTGAGGAATGGCTTTGCGGGGTAATAGATTTACTGCGCGTCGGGAGAAAGTCAACGGTTGATCTGTCACCAAGTTCCCGAGCCGCTGACATGCATCAAGACAACGCACGATACTTAGGAAGGAGGTGTTTTATTTTGAACTTGACCAAACTGACATATCAGATGCGTTCTGGCTTGCCGTACATAGAGAATTAGCTCGCAGATGTGATAACACGCAAAGAAGCAGATGCCATTTACTATTTACAACAAGAGATACTCACGGCCGGCTTCGTCACGCAACTTGGTGCTACTTGACAGCATTTTCACCGTGCGACGTTCCGTCAAAGTACCGTCAGTCAAAGGTCACTCTCATTATCATTTTCCTTTAGGCGACCACATTAATACCGATGGACTTGGCCTGGAAAATAACCGACCGACACAAGCCATCCAACGAAAGACCTGAAAGACGCAGTTCGGACTGTTTGATCTTGGCTATTTCGTAAACGTGCTTGAGACTGATTGTCCCGACTGTTTGGTGGCCAGGGCTGCCGGCTCCCTTCCGATGTCCCTTCTTGTTCTTCGGCGCATCGATGGCATTCAGAAGCAACCACGAAGTTTGCGGGGTCCGTACGTCGAAGTGAAACGATCTGTCTGGTCGAACGGTCACGCGGCAAGGCATAGGTGTGCCGGGCGTAATGTGTGCGGTTCTAGCATTGAACTCCTGTAGAAACGCGTCGGCTTTGTCAGTCAAGCTCCCAGGAGAAGACTCTGCGCTCGAGCCGCTGTAGAGCCCGACCTCAGCTGCTTGGGAAGATGGGATATTTGCTATACCTTGCAGAAATCCATTGACTTGACGCCCTTACTTCCCAGAGCTGGCCCGACCGGAGGGCTGGGACTTGCTTGTCCGGCCCCGACAATCAATTTGACGACCTGATCGACAGCGCCAGCGGCGCCTCTTGCTTTCGACATGTCGAGAGGCAGGCGGCTGTGACGCAGTGTCGGATGTCGAGTTCGACGACTGAACGGAATCGCTGATGTTCAGTGTCAATTCGCATTAAAATGCTCCTCGCTTGACAATTGGGTGTCGATGTTGGTGGATATTGGCACGTTGGGGGGACCCTTTTCTTGGAGGACGGCCCCACCAGCTAGTATCGCAGCTTCAACTTTTTTTTCTCACAAACAGAGGAAACTTCCTACGCTCCACTGCAGGCAGATATTCAGCTACTCTTCTGTGTCCCTCTCTCCGCCTCAGGATCGGCGAGATTTGGTTCGCATTTGATCTTCGTATTTCGACTTGCCCTACCTCCACTCCAAGTGCGACTTGTTCATCAACACAAGCGACAGTCCGTCATGCCCTCGACACATAAAAAAGAAAAGCCGTGGGACACGGACGACATCGACAAGTGGAACGTCACCGCTTTCACGGCCGACGACAATGCTGGCGGTACTTTCGCCGAGGAGTCGTCGTTCATGACACTATTTCCCAAGTATCGCGAAGTGTACCTGAAAGAAGCCTGGCCGCTGGTGACCAAATCGCTGGAGAAGCGCGGCATCGCTTGTACGCTCGACTTGGTGGAGGGGTCCATGACCGTCAAGACGACGCGAAAGACGTTTGACCCTGCGGCGATACTAGATGCGCGCGACCTCATCAAACTTCTGGCCAGAAGCGTGCCCGCCCCGCAAGCGGTCAAGATTCTCGAAGACGGAGTAGCCTGCGACGTCATCAAGATCCGAAACCTCGTCGGCAGCAAAGAGCGATTCGTTAAGCGAAGACAAAGAATACTGGGACCAAATGGCTCCACGCTCAAAGCGCTCGAGCTCCTCACAGAAACATACATTCTGGTCCACGGCAACACGGTTTGCGCCATGGGGGGCTACAAGAGTCTCAAGGAGATCCGGAGAATCGTCGAAGATTGCATGAACAACGTGCATCCCATCTATCACATAAAGGAGCTGATGATCAAGAAAGAGCTTGCCAAAGATCCTGCTCTCGCGGAAGAGAGCTGGGACCGGTTCCTGCCCAACTTCAAGAGAAAGACGCTCAGCCGTCGCCGAGTGCCGCACAAGGTCACGGACAAGGCCAAGAAGGTGTACACTCCATTCCCGCCAGCGCCGGAGAAGAGCAAGGTCGACAAGCAGATTGAGACCGGCGAGTACTTCCTGAACAAGCAAGCCAAGGAGAGGGCGGTCAGAGAAGAGCGCCAAGAGAAGCAACAGCTGCGAAAGGAAGAAAAGGCCAGGGAGAGACAGGCCGAATTTGTGCCACCAGAGGAGAACAGACCCAAGAAAAAGCGGAAGAAGTCGTCCTCGTCAGAGTAGCATGTCCGATTTTTCTTTTGTTTTTTTTTTTCGGTTGTGTTTCGCGCATGATAGGTTTCGAAGCATGTGGCGGCGGGCATGCGCGGCGTTCAGAATTCTCGGGCAATCCGAGCAATGCATCATTGCAACGAAGAAGTTCTTCTCAGTCTTATTGCATCTAGCACGAGGCTCATATATCTTTGCCACTATCCCTTCCCGCTCCCCTCTCACAGCTTTGACGTGGAAGGGTGGTCGTTGATTTCAATCACCAATTTGCCGAATTGCTTGCCAGCGTCCATGTCCTTGAAAAGACTCTCAATGCCGTCCAGGTTGCCCAGTCCTTTGACCACCCTGCTCACTATAGGACGTATCTCGTGGTCGCTGACAAACTTGACCATCTCCTGAAGCTCCCTCTTGGAACCCAACGTCGAGCCACGCAGCTCAATGTTCTTCAGCACAGCGGGCATGGGCCACTCCATCTTGGGACTGACCGTCATGCCATACTGCGAAATGATGCCGCCTGACTTGAGCAACTTGACTACTTTCGATATGAGATTGCCTCCGGCGCCGTCGATGACGGCATCGATGTACGGTCTGTCGTCCGGGAGAAGAGTGCTCAATTGCTTGTCCCAGTCATCTTGCTTGTACACGACGCCGCCCTTTGCGCCCATGGCCTTGGCTTTTTCAATCTTGGCCGCGTCGCCCGACGTCACGTAGACATTGCAGCCTAGCGCGACGCCGAATTGCAGCACTTGTAGAGCCACGCCGCCGCCGATGCCGGTGACGAGGATGTTTCTTCCTGGGCGTGCGTTGTCGCTCTTGCTCACGAGGGCCCGCCACGCCGTGAGGCCGGCCAGAGGGAGCGCAGCACCCTCAACGGGCGTCAGATGCGCCGGTGCCGCCACCACATGCCCTTGGTCAATGAGCAGGTAGTCTTGAGCACAGCCAATGTCAGTCAAGGTCGATGCCCCGATAGATATAATGGCGCCATTTTCAGGTCCCGTTGGGTCAGACTCCCAGGACACCAAAGGGTTGATCAGCACGGGCTTGTTGAGTAAGTTCTGATCCGCGCCCGCACCCGCTTCGACAACGATCCCGTACCCGTCGCCCAGCAAGGCGTGTTCAAACGAGATGGCTGGGTAAAGATGCCGCCGAATGAATAGGTCTTTGTGGTTGAGTGCAGCAGCGTCCATGCGGACTATGAGCTGGTTGGCACCGGCTTTGACCATGGGCACTTCCTTGAGCTTGATGCTATTTTGGGGGGTGGGAACAGTAGTTTTAGCTTGCATGAACTTTGCTAGATATCATACACTATTTTCGGACATGTGTTCCCGAGAATGAAGCCTTGGAGCACTCACGGGTAGTAGACCTGGCCAGGTTTCCCATCGACCTTTTCAATGTGAAGTAATCGAGGCATTTTGGCGGGAAGATGACGCCTCAAGTTTGACGCCGTGTGAGACCTACGCCGGCGACTGATGGCATTTATCAAGATGGCCATGATGTGATGCGCGCCCTTGGCGGGGCAGAGCTATATAAGGTACCTTACCCAGTACGTACATACTTACGCTGCCAATCCTAGCGGGGATGAATGGGACGACTTTCGACCTCGGCTTGGGAAATTTGGCTCGCAGACAGTGAGCGAGAGAGAGAGAGAGAGCTCCTTCCGTGCGACCGGGCAACCAAGTTCAACAGGGTATGATGCCATTTCAAATACTCGTCACGGCGACGCACCCCCCCAAAATCAATCATTTGTCATTTCTTTTCGCATCTCACATCTCGCTTCATTCGTCGACGATCGACTTGCCACGAGGTATAAAACGTGGCAATTATGCCTGCAGTGCACCCGTGAGACAGAGAGGAGCTGGGTCTTTTGCCTGCAGTCCCCGCCCTTCGTCCGAATCCATGCTGTGCGCATGGACGCTAGCTGGGGGCGAGTCGGCGAGCTCTTTATCCCCAGGGTCCCCGATGCTTGCCTAAATTACTGTACTTACCCAGTATACGCCAAGAAGAGTCGAAGCCAGGCCGGGAGCTACGAGTATCGGGGGCTTTTTCCAAAACGCTGCTATGGCGAGTCTAAGCCTAGCGCGATCCGCCGCCGTGGCCATGGAAAGCCGCGAACGCCGACCAAGGTGGCCAAGGGGGAAGAAGCGCCTTTTAGCGGATTCTGGAGAGGATACTTAAGGGGTGACGGCGCGCCTGATGTACCGGTGGGCTCCGTGGCAGAATTCGACAGATGATGGCGACGACGTTTGTGGCCGGAGCTGCGTTCGGCGGTGCCATGGCCGCGGCGGGTTTTTACGACCCGGGCGTGGTGATTGCGCAGCTCAACTTGCAGAACTGGCACATGGTACAGGCCTTCCTTACCGCCCTGGCCGCATCTTCAGCGTACGTATCACCTCTCGTGCTGCTTCACAGCGCCCTCCAATTCCCTTGCTGACCTTGTACGACGACCCAGAGCCGTGTACGTGCTTGTTGATCGGCTGGGCTTCGTCCACGCCTCGCCGAGGTCCTCGTCCTCCCTGGGACTCTTTTCCAAGTACGACGGCAATGTGCTCGGCGGCGCCCTGTTGGGCGCCGGCATGGCCATGTCGGGTTCGTGTCCTGGCACGCTGTACGCGCAGTTGGCGGCAGGCGTCAAGACGGGCTTGTACGCTCTCGAGGGCGCCATTGTGGGCGGCATCCTGTGGTCCGGCCCGGTGAGCAGACTGGTCGCGGACCTGCGCCAGAGGAAAGGCATCAAGCCCGAGGTGGGCATCGTGTCGGACCAGCTGGGCCTGTCGAAAAGTGCGGCACTGCTGCTGCTGGGGGCGGCATGCGCGGCGGTCGTTGTCGCGACGACTGCCCTGACGCCTCGCTATCCATTCCCGGGCGCGGCGACCATCTCGGGCGTAACGGGCGGCCTGCTCATTGGCGGCGCGCAAGTGGTGTCGATGCTTATGAAGAGGAGCATGCTCGGCGTGTCGGGATCGTACGAGGAGGCCGGCAGGTACTTCTGGTGGGCAGTTTCTGGGAAGGGCGGGCGGCCGAGCTCGTGGGCGAACATGCTGTTTGCCTCGGGCATGCTCGCCGGCGCCTGGGCAATGTTGAAACTGGTGATGGCCGCCCCGGGCCCCGTACGCGAGGTCGCGCCGCTGCTGGCCACGGCCGGCGGGGTGCTGATGGCGATGGGCGCCAGGCTGGCTGGGGGCTGCACGTCGGGCCACGGCATCAGCGGCATCTCGCTGCTGTCGACGTCGAGCGCGGTCACCATCGCAACCGCCTTCGCCGCGGGTGGTCTGGTTGCGCCGCTGCTTCACCAGCCTTTGCCGGCGAGTGTGCACTGAGTTGGTCAGGTCCGGCAGTCATCACAGTGACGTCCATCTCAGATCTCGGCCTGGACCCGACTCCACCCTGGTCGCCGTCAATGTCACCCCTCGAATGACCGCTCGCTCAACTCCGGATCATCTCTGTTCAACGGTGTTTTTGTCATTGGTGACACTTTCGTCATTGGTGACATGAACAGTCTGTTTCGCCCGCTGGATCGCGAGGTCTCGCAATGGCGGCAACCCGGGCATCACGTCACGTAGGACGAGCCCTACGGCTGCAGTATCCCCTCACCTCCCCTCCCCGCCTTTCCGAGGAGCTCGGCAGGCCTGGCGGGCGGCCGGGGCTCCTCGTGTGTCTGCAACATGGTGTGCGAATGTCAAATCTCGGCTCAACCACAGAGGCGGGCCACGGCATCTGCCTCGCGTTCCACGGCTCAAGGGCATCGCCGTCAAGATGCACGGATGCGCTTCTTTGGGAGGGAGCACGTCCCAAGATGTCGTCTGTGTGACGCCCGACAGCTCAATAATGCTACTGCTTACGCGGCCATCATATGTGCATGTCTTTCTGTGAACCTAAAGGTTGTATTGTCCCAAGGCGATGTCTCGAGAAGCTTGGCGCAGAATGCTGCTGTCTCTGCTGCCCCTTGTGACACGGCAACACTGCATGCCGCGGCTAGCACCGGTCTGACAGCATGTGTACGTGATCTCAATGCCCGGCATGGTGCGACAAGCATGACAGATTTGTTTGCCAGACGTCGGCGATTTGGAAGCAGTCAGTCTTGTATTGTAGTGTACACAGCTGCTGCGTGTGGGTGAAGGTGGCGCCAGCATGTGAAGAGCAGATGCCAAGGCCCCCTTGACATGGTGACGGTGCACCCATCTGTAGCACAGACCCAACGACACGGAATGGGCTATGTCTCGTGAGCCCCTCCCCACGATGGGTAACGATGATACCCAGTCGTGGGACCTGCGTCCTCACTTCAGCAACACCACGCAAAACCCCCATCCATCTCCCAAATCACCCACCGCCCTGCGCTACAAGCCGTGGTGCTTCCGTAGCTGGCGGCCACTGACCTACGTACGGTGCTCAGCCCACCAGCTCCTTGACCATCTTGGCCACCTCCTTCCTGTCCACGTCCTTGCCCTGCAGCGCCCCGGCCAGCCGCTTCATGGCCTCCCCCACGACCGACCTGTTTCCCCCCGCGCCGCCCGCCTCCCTGGCCGTCTTGACCGCGTCCTCGACCAGCGTCCGCAGCTGCGCGGCGCCGAGGCTCGCCACGCCGCTGTCGGCCAGGTAGCCCTCAACCTTCTTCGGCACCACCTTCTGCAGCCGCCGCATGAGCGCCACGAGCTGCGCGTCGGTGCGCACGGGGCTCGACGTCTTGGAGGCGTTGAGGTGCGCGGCCATGATGGCGCGCAGCACCGACAGCCGCGGCGCGTCCCTGGCGCGCATGGCGGCTTTGAGGTCCGCCTTGAGCTTGTGCATGAGCGGTGGTGACGATGCCGCCGGTGATCCTTCGTCTATTGACGACGGCGGTGGCGATGATGATGATGATGAGGAGTAGCTTGGAGCTCGAGATGTAGCAGAGAAGGGGTTGTGGCCATGTTGGCGCGGTCGTGGTCGAGGTTGGGCGCGGCAGAACAGGGGAACCGCCAGCTGTGCGCGGCACCGCAGAGCGGCAGCAGCAGCATGAGCGGCAGTTCGGGCCGCGGTGGCGGTGCGGTTGCTAGCCATTGAACGGCGACGGCGTTGACGCGCGCAGTCGGAGCGTGGTCCTGCGGTGGTGTGTCTGCTGCTGCTGCTGCCAGCCACGGACGAAGAGTCTTGGGTGTTGATGACGGCTGCGCGGTGAGCTCTGGTGGAGAGGTAAATTATATTCACTCGGATGGATAAGCGGGCCTGCCGTGTGGCCTCCGGCGGCCCTACCGGGGGTCGCCTGCGGCGGGCTGGCCTCGCTGCGCTCGAACTGCTGCCGCTGCTGATGGCTGTCCTGTCTGTGGCCCTGGCCAGCGGCGATGCATGTCGTGAAGACCCCGAGAACCGTCGACGGTCCCGCACGCCTGGACAGGACGCGCGCGGCTTGCCTTGGGCTGGTTGATGTGCTCCGAGCAGCGCCGCCGGCGAAATATTGCATGTTTGGATACTAATGAATCTCTCACCAAGCAGTGTTGTGCTCAAGCCATTCGAGCGGAGCGAGGCCAGCCCGCCGCAGGCGACCCCCGGTAGGGCCGCCGGAGGCATACCCCCAAGCCTTGGTATCCAAGAAAGGCAATGCGCATCTTGCGCGCACGCAGCATACTGCAGGATCCCACGAAGAGTCATCCTTGCCCGTGGTGAATACCCTATACGCGTTCGGAGCGAGACCCAGCTTACTTGCGGACTGTCAGTGCCCGTGTAAGCGGGGACTTGTAGGCTGAGGGCAGGGCCGAACAGGCGTTGCAGTACATACAGTTTAGGGTAGCTGGGGCCAGTCGCGGCCTGTCCTAGTTTCTTTTTCCTCGGTCGAAAAGCAACCAAGACCAGGTGTAGTGGCTAAATTGTCTACTTACTTAAAGTAAGTACTTACTTTACTTAGTCTGTCATGGACGAAGCAAAAGCGTCTGGTCGATGTCAAGGGTCCCCCCCCTTCCCTGCGCTGCGGCTCCCAAAAGCCGGCGTTCCCGTCACAACTTGGTTAAACGACATTACTCATCAGCCCGGCTCCGCCGATCATTGACGACGACGTGTGTAGTAGTTTTAAACTGTTCGCGACGAACCGACCCTCGCGATTCCTGTTGTTTCCCCACGAATCAGATAAGCCCTGTTCCTGTTCCTCTCTTGTTCTGCTTTTCTGTGCATTTCCCGTTATCCCACCATATCTTGCTTATTCTCCCCCTCCCCCCGCTCATCGTCACCACCATCACCGCCATATGACCCGGACCCCCCCCCTGCTGCCGGAGCTCGCGGCTCTCACGGACGACGACTCCATGCTCACCCGGCGCTTCGGCCGAGAAGTCGTCAACTACTTTGCCGGCAGCCCGCTGAACCGGTACTCGTTCCTGCGCACCGACGCGCCGTTCCTGCAGAGAGCCGCCACCTCCCCCGCGGCGCGCTTCATCGCGCTGCACAACCTGAACCCCCTGGTCGTGGACAAGCGGAAACTCGCGCTGTTCGACTATGAGCATGTGCGGGGCATCGTCGGCGAGGAGCTCTTCCGCAGCAGCGACGAGGACCGTGTCAAGAGCTACGACTCGACGGCTTCGGCGCTGGCGGGGCGACCCTTGGTCGTGTTTCTGGGGACTGTAGAAGGGGATGATGATGGTGATGTTGATGATGGTGGTGGTGGAGGTGGTGGTAGTCGTAGTGGTCGTGATGGTGGCGCTGGTGGCGCTGGTGACGACAGGAGGACGAGTATAGAGAGCTCGGAGCACGGCCAGGTCAAAGGGCGGCCGTACTTTGCCGTAGACGTGAGTACGCAACATAAAGGAAGACAGCAGCAGGAGTCGCTGCAGGCCTGGATCGAGAAGCAAGAGGGCATGGGCTTGTGGGTGGCGACGGACACGCGGAGTCTGACGCTGCATTCCGAGGCCGGTACGTTTATTTTCTTCTTATATAATCCTGCCTTTATAATCCTGCCCAGTGTGCGCCATGGCAAGATTTCTCTACGGTATAAATGCCGTACTTGTCTTCCCAATCTCCATCCGTCTCCTCCTCCTTCC